>SNQJ01S0110511.1:1165-24125 GCA_010110895.2 Picea sitchensis
TGAGATGTAGAGCGCCTATCGACAAAATTATAGAGAGATGTGGTTTTGTAGGGTTGTTGTGCATTGGATGTGATGATTGAGACTCGTCACCCATGTTAAGTGACAAGGCTTGAAATAGGTTGAATTTTTGTTGTGTTGCTTTTTCTACTTTTGTTGAGGGATGATGACACTCATGGGTAGAGACAAAGTGACTTACATTAGTAATTTAATGGTGCCTCACTCTAGAGCATAGGTTAGCAAGATAAAAAATTGTCTAGGAAGGATTATGGAAAGGGATATTTAGTCTAGCATGTAGGCTAGCAAGCTACCCAACTAATTGTTGCAACATTGTTTTGTGGATGCTTGAGTTGTGTGCTCTCTTATATCTAGTGTGAATGCCAATGGATTCCTATTGAAACCTATGAGTATCTATGGGAAAATGCCTGTGAGTTTGAGTTGGGAAGAGAAATTTCCTAACACTTGTTAGTTCATAGCGTTGACTTGGGGGTGACATTAGAGTGAATACCTATGGATAGGTGGTAAATTGATCCTTGGTAGCCATTCTAAGGAACAATTGTTAACTTTTAGGTTACTTTGAAAGTGTTTACATTGTGCTTGGGGTGCTTCATGAGATTTGGGATACATGGTGTATGTTTAACTCCTAGATAGTCTTATATGGATTGGAATATGAAAGATATTCCTTGATGGTTTTACATAGTTGAGATAGATTTCTTAGGGGATGCTTGAACTCATATGGTCATTGACTTAGTGTTATTCCCTTGGGTGTTGGAGTTCTCTTGAAAATTTGGTGGGCACCCTTCATTGGGGCCCCATGAAAGATCGACTTGCTTGGAGATTGTCTTACATGGGATGAGGATCATTTTGCATCTTGGAGGAGGACATAAAGCCCTAGTTTACATGTGCCAATTTGGATTCATTTTTGAAGGATTGTAAATGGCTTGGGGATACCTGGAGCTTCGATGATATTCTTGTAGGGGAAGATGACCCAATGGAGTACATTGATTAGGAGGATCAATGAGTCCATGGAGGCTTGTGATGGAGGGATGTGGGCTTTCCTTTCTTAGATACATCACCTTGGAGAAAGACGCATGTGCTTTAGAGTATATCATCTCACTTTTGTTGGCCTACAAGTGCTCATTGTAGGTTGTTTATAAGGGAAAATTCCCATATTGTATTGTTGTCCTCCCTTAATTCTCATACAAATAAATGAAGGAGATACTATTTCTATTCATGTATGTTCACTCTCTCACTTTTATTCACCCTTGTGATGAGATATGACCTAAAAAAGAGTGTGCACTAGCCTCTTTACCTCTCTAGAGTCTGCACATGTTCTTGATTTCTCTCTCTCTCTCTCTCTCGTGAGTCGCTAGGGTTTCTTCATCTTCCTGGAGCATCTTGGAGCATATTGGAGGTATAGGTTTAGATTTGATCCCTTGTACATTGGAGATTATAGTGTTGTTATCAAACCCTAGGGTGGAATTGTGAAGAAGAAGAGGATGAGATGACGTCTTTCCTTGGAGGATATGTTTGAGTGATTATTTCATATTGGATCTTCTTGGTCGCTAAGGTTTTATTGATTTTTCCTAGCTAGGTTTTGGAGAGTTGGGAGGATTTGTACTAGCTTTGAGAGAAGGCTATGTTATGTACATGTACTTCATGTAGAACATATTAATGAAGTTTCCAACTATCCAAAACATGTGCAATTTCTAGATTTAAAATTTTAGCTATATGTGTTCTTTATGCATTATTATTTTCAACAATATATGTCTTGTTGATTTGATATAAGTAAAAGGAAAATTGTTATGTGATTTGACATCTAAGAAAATAGTATAAGGGGTTGATTTTACTTCTATCATACTATTGTTGTATTTTCAAATCTGGTTATTAGCTGATAAGTTTCCCACTAAAAGGTCGAAACTTATCCCTTTGATTTGGTATCTTTTCTCCTTGAATTGCTTGGAAGTTTGGGTTGTTTGGAAGTGAAACATTGAACTCTTTTCATTGTTGTTTTGTACCTTCTTTTAAAAAAAGGTTGAAAATTCACAAGCCTAATATTCGAGAAACCTTCTAGGTTGAAGAGGAAAATTTTGTTTTACATAGAAATTTTAATTTCAAGAAATTTCCACATTGTATTTGAGCTTGTTTATGGTTCATATCATTCTTGAGTAAGAGGGAGTTTGTATTTCAATTGGATTTTACCTAAGATAAGTACTTGAACTAGTTGAGGTCATTGGGTGAGAAATCCTATGTTGCATGAGAAAATCACCTTAACCCTTCCAAGGTTGTTTCTTCTTCATATTTTTATTTTATAGGATGGATATGTCATTGGTCTCTTGTTTATATTCTAACACCATGTCTAGTGTTGGTTTGTATGTGGATAGTGGAGACTTGAGACATATGAAACATGACAAGTATTTATTTAATGATATTAGGGAGAAAGAGGGAGGCATGAGTGTAGTGCTTGGTGATGTTGACACTTATCTCATGGGAGAAGTTAGCTCTGCCTTCTTCCAAACACCCATAGGTGACGTTCTTGAGTTGAATAATGTTTTTTGTGTTCCCGGTTTGAAGAAGAATATTATTTAATTATCCTATATGGAAAACCTCCATTTTATGGTTGAGTTTGGCATTCAAGATGTCATCTTTAAACTTCAAGATCGGGTTGTGGAAAAAAGGATTCAGGCTTGAGGTCTTTATAGGTTGTAGGAAAATCTGGTGAAGCATGTTGCTTTGGTGAATGATGGTACCAAGTTGTGTGAGTTATGGAATATGTGTCTTGGTTTCTTGCATCATGAAGCACTTACTATATTGAAAAATCTAGTACAAGGATTGTCAATATTCAAGATAGACAAGGAAGGTGTCTACAAAGAATGTTCTCTTGGTAAGCACATCATGACTACTTTTCCTAGGAGTGAGCATAGGTCAAGAGGAATTCTAGATCTAATCCATTTATATGAATATTAGATAGTTTCCTTTGAGGGATAGTAGTGCACAATCAATGATTGCAATCTAGATAGTTCGAGGACTTTGGCTCTAACAGGGGTAAGAGAGGGTGGCATTTATAGGTTAATTACTGATTTAGTGGCACGTGTACATTATAATGGGAGGTTGGAAGATACTTCTATATTTGAGGAGGCACATGCATGGTGAGATATCATAGATTTATGTTTAGCAGTACTTGCATATGATTTGATAACATATTTTGTTAATGAGGATGTGAGATATTTTAGTTTGCAGGATTCTCCTTTAGTGATCGAGGAGAATGTGGGGGTTGTTGTTATAGATTTAGAGGCTTGAGAGAGTGTAAGAGAACCTATATATTTGGTAAGGATGAGTGTACCTCATAGGAGATATGATATTCATGTTGCATTGGTTTATTCCATCCAGGAGACTTCCAATTGTATAGAGGAGGAGAGGTGAGATGATGACATTGATTTCATCCATGAGCCTTCTAGTTTTTAATTGGAGGAGAGGTGTGATATCTTGATGGAGGATGATGTTGAAATAGATTCTAAAGTTGTATTTTATGGGAATATTATAGAGAATAGAG
The DNA here is from genome assembly GCA_010110895.2 of Picea sitchensis. NCBI lineage: Eukaryota > Viridiplantae > Streptophyta > Pinopsida > Pinales > Pinaceae > Picea > Picea sitchensis. The sequence goes on from SNQJ01S0110511.1 coordinate 4,716, forward strand.
CCAAGGATCATGGATTCTCTCAAATAGAGAGAGTTTCCCATAATGATACTCTTTCTAGGGATCATGAATTCTCTTCGACAGAGGGAGTTGACCATGATATTACTCTTACTTCCGGATTCTCTCAGGATGAGGGAGTTGACCTAGTTAAGGTTGGTCCAATTGCTAGAGGATTTGAGGTGCATGAGAGGGATTCTCATGTTCATAGGATGATGATGAAATTACATGGATTTTTTCCTATACCATGAGATTTGTATTCCAGGATCGAGGGGTTGAATTGTATGGATCTCTACATTTGTGACTTTCATATATGTGATACACTTTTCTTGATCCTATGTGGAGATGTGATCTTCTAATGTAGAGGTAGTTGAGCTACAAGAAACACACAATTGCATCACACACCATGCTACAAAATGTACAATGGAAAAACAAAATATAAATACTTTTTCCAAATAACGAGGAATCCCCAGGAAACTAAAACACTAAAAAACCCACGAATTTCAATACGATTCATTTATTAATTCAATGCAGAGAATAGATTTCTATATTACATCGAGCCTGAACTAAAAGGACCACCATGAATTTCTGCTTGCGTGGATGAAAACCAATACGAAATCATCCAGAGGGTAATGGTCTGCGTGTATGGGATGAGATTCTGTTTCTCCCTTCCTGTGTGCTCACCCAATCTAGAATCTTTCTCTCCAGTCCATCTTCTACGATTTTGTTGCTTTGTGGTTCACCAACCCCTTCAAAATTGTGCTCCATTTATTTTTAAAACTCCTCCTCGGCTCTGAAAGGATTTTCCTTCCCTCCAAGAATGAGTTGTTACTCAAACTGTCTCCCTGTCTTCTAGATTGCTTCAACTTCCTTTTGTCCTCAGGTCACGTTTTGTATTTTAGCCGTGAATTCTTTAGCGATAGCTGTGACTCATCATGAATTCATACTAGTGTGGAAAAATCAAATGCGTACGACCACAATGTTGCAAATAAATAAATATTGTGACACTTGTAAAATTTCATTATGTGCGCATGTTTCATCACGAGTTTCAACATGTGTTTTAGCATGACACTTGTAAAATTTATCTATATGTGGAACTTTCAGCACGATTTTCAGCCGAGTTTCATCACGTGTTTAAGCACGAGTGTCAACACATGTTTCAACATGAGTTTCAACACATGTTTCAACACGAGTTTCAACATAGCAAGAGTAGCTGGAGGAGTAATCAACAGTTCGAATTTACAACAAAATGACTAAATAAAATGGACCACTAACATCGTCCTTATACGACTTATTTCCTATTTGCAGAATGGAAATATTTTTGGGTGATGCAGATTTCCTGAGCCCAAGGATGATCTTGCATCAGACACCCATGGTAAGAAAAACATGGGCTCTAGATCATGTGCAGATCACTACTGAAGTGAAGAGTTCTGCACACATGATAAATGATCTTCAGTCACCCACATTGCATCTTCTTCTCCTCGATTCTTCCACTTGATCAAACATTCCATGTACTCCTTCCGACGAGTCTTCTTACGAATTCTGGTAGCAATAATTTCTTCAATCTACTCCTCGGACTTAATTGGTAGATGTTGTTCCCATTCACTGAGGGTACCTTCACATGCTCTTCTGTCCCCTTCATGAAACTCATAGAGGTCAAAAACATTAAATGTAGGATATATGTCAAATTTCTCCGGAAGTTCCAGCTGATAAGCATTAACAAAGATCTTTTTCAGAATTTGGCATGGACCTATCTTCTTGTACTTGAGTTTATTATATGTGCCTCGAGGAAATCACTCCTTCCTTAATTGATCCATGACCAACTCACCTTCTTGGAATACCTTCTTCCTTCTATGCTGATCTGCTCTTTGTTTATAAATATCATTGTTGGTTTTCAATTTCTTCTTTACCTGTTCATGTAATTCATGCATATTGTCCACAAAATCATTCCCATTAGCACTCTTCTTGCCTTCCAAATCTGGAAATGCAACCAAATCTACCACACCTTTTGGAAACCATCCATAATCAATATGAAATGGAATATTTCTCGTAGATTTTTTCACCAAATCATTATATGCAAATTCATATTGGGCCAATGCCAAATCCCATTGAGTAGGATTCTCTCCACTTAAACTTCTCAACAAATTTCCTAGACCCTTGCTCACTGCTTCTATGTGACTGTCCATTTGAGGATGATACGCTGAATTGTACAACAAATATGAGCCTAAATTTTTCCAGAGTATCCTCCAAAAATTCCCAATAAATCCAATATCACGATCTGAAGTAATACTCCATGGAAATCCATGCAATTTGACCACTTCTTTGAAAAACAATGCAACTACTTCACTAGAATCACTAGTCTTCTTACACTCTATGAAGTGTGCCATTTTTGAAAATCTATCCACCACTACCATTGCTGAATCATGCTTTCTTCGAGTCATAGGCAATCCTAAGACAAAATCCATACTGATATCCTCCCAAGGTCCTTTGGGTACTATCAATGGAGTATAGAGTCCCATGTTCTGACTTTTTCCTTTGGCTAGCTGGTAGATCCTGCAACCTTCAAAAAAATTTCGAACATCCTTTTTAAAGTTGGGAGAAAATTACCTCTCCTTTACTAAGGCTGCGGTCTTATCCATCCCAAAATGTCCCCCTAAACCAACACTATGTAACTCTTTAATGAGATTCATTCATATGGAACTTCTGGGAATACACAATTGCTGATTTTTAAACAAAAACCCCTCCTGGATATGGTAGTCCAGATATGGTGTTCTTTCTAAACTCCGAGGCTCCTTACATTCCTTCCAAGCTTATGAGAAATCTGCATCGTCTTCATACAATGTCTTTAGAGAGTTCATGTTTACCACTTCTACCGACATGGTATTAAGTAATGCTATCCTCTGAATTAATGCATCATATACCTTATTGGACTTCTCAAACCTGTTTTTCAACACAAAATAATAACTTTGCAATAATTCTACCCATTTAGTATGATTTTGATTCAACTTACCTTGGTTTTTAATGTACTGTAGAGCTTTGTGATCCGTGAACAATACAAACTCCTCCGATAGTAGATACTGTCACTATTTCTTCAAATCTTGTACAATAGCATAAAATTCCTGATCATAAACATAGTACTTCTTTCTAGACTCGTTCAACTTCTCACTGAAAAATGCAATGGGTCTGCCTTCTTGACTTATAATTGCTCCAATTGTTGTTCCACTAGCATTGCAATCAACCTGAAATACTTTATTAAAATATGGTAATTCTAATACTGGCTATGTTATTACTCTCTTCTTCAATTCTTCCAATGATTTCTCTACTGTTGTAGTCCACTGAAACACTCCCTTCTTCATACATTCTATAAGAGGTGCATATATTTGGCTAAAGTTCCTAATGAATTTCCGGTAAAATCCTGCCAATCCATGGAAACTCCTCACATAGAATGTGCATCTTGGTGTTGGCCATTCAAGGATAGCCTTCACTTTCTGAGGATCCATTTTCAGTCCTTCCTTTGAAACCACAAAACCCAGGTACACTAACTCTCACTGCATGAATGTACACTTCTTCAGGTTTATCAATAGTTTATCTTCTTTCAAGAGTTGTAACACTTCTCTCACATGCTCAACATACTATGTTCTGTTCCTGCTAAAAATCAATATATCATCCAAATATACAACCACAAACTTACCCAAAAATGGCTTCAAGACTTTGTTCATCAATATCAAGAACGTGCTGGGAGCATTAGTTAGCCCGAACAACATCACTAACCATTCAATTAGTCCATATTTCATCTTGAATGTTGTCTTCCATTCATAACCTTCTCTTATCCAAATATGGTGATAACCACTCTTCAAATCAATTTTTGAAAAATATTTTGAACCACTCAGGCAATCCATAAGGTCATCCATTCCAGGCAATGGAAATTGATACTTGATAGTGATGTTGTTTATAACACATGAATCAATACACATTCACCATTTCCTTGTTTTCTTTTGAGTCAATACTGCTAGTACTGAACACAGACTCAAACTCTCATGAATTAACCCTCGTTTAAGCAATTCCCGCACTTGCCGATTCACTTCTTCACTGTCCGTTGGATTCATCTTGTAGGTCGCTTTATTAGGTAAAATAAATCCAGGAATTAAATCAATTTGATGAGAAATAATTCTCATTGGAGTAAATCCTTTTGGCCATGTTAGAAAAGTGGGTGTGCTCGTTTAACCATAGACAATATAGAAATATTGTCACCCAACCATAGGCATACATGCCATCCCTGAGCACCTTAACCTTGACAGATAAGAATTATGGTAGAAAATCAATAACCAACCTAGGCTAATGCACCAAGAAAAAGATAACCAATACTGATCAGAAAGTCTAACCCAGTAAGACCAAAATCATAGGTCTGTAGTAACTGTAGCTGCAACTACCCTCCAAACTTGCACACTAAATTTCTGCAGTGCGCACTACTGAAGTTCTGCAGTTGCAATCTGTGTCTTACAAATGAGCTCTGACGTCTCGGATTTATGCTGCTCCTCCTTAGCTTTTCGGGCCGACTTCTCATTCTGGAGGCTAAAAACTTAATATTAAATTTTTCCTTTAGCCGACTTGTCTTCTAGGGTTATGTCCAATGCTTTAGGGTTTCTTCTTGTTTCTTGGAATGTTCTAGTCTCGTCAAAGGTTACAAGTGGAGATTAATACCTCCCACAACTACCATAATATAAACACTCCCTCCTAGTTAGGGAGGTATAAAAGTCAATGGTCTTGAGCACAAACAAACCATTCAACTGGTAGAATCATCATCACTATCCAACTGGATAATCTCCCTTCTCTATAACAATCATATAATCTGACATCAATCTATATAAACAATATCATGATACAAACTGAGTCATTTGGGACATTTTTCCACTCACATCTGTGATATCTAGAAGAGCATTTTCCCTGAGAAGGTAAAACATCAGCCATGGGATATCTCAACTATTCTTCTTAAGCATAGAAGAATAACTGTCCTTGATTTTTGAGCCTGAACCATTCACTTAACTGGGCCATTCCTCTAGCACTAATCATGATGCAACCTGGATAGAATGAGTACGCCCTAGGAAATGACTGCTCACACGATTGATGAACCCTAGACTATTCACCTGGCGGTCCGATCTCTTCCAGGAACTAATCATGAGTCGCATTTTGGAGAGAATATGGGTGAGCCTAGGGAATGATTGTACGAACCATTTCCTAAGGAAATGTCTGTCCCGCACCAACCTCCAAAGGGACCATTCTTTGAAACTGCTCACAGTTGTGAAATTTGAAAGAATGACTACTCGACGATGTAGAACATTCTACTTGACCACTGCCGGTGTTCTAGAAGAATGACTGTCCTAGATAATTCCCCCACACTAGCCACAAGAGGAATCACTTGTTTATGGTACATCAACAATCTCCGAACATTTTCTCAATGAAAATGTTGTTCGATCGGACCATTTCGAACCGAAAAATTTATGTCCATGGAGATCTAAAACCACTTCAGGATTGGAAAGACACTTATGAATCAATAACATATATCGGTGCTCCCTCCCAACCTAGGGACCCATCTCTTCCCTTTTGATAGGGAGTTATCTCCAGGCCCATCTTATTCCCTTAAATTATAGAAAACTTTATTACGGACAAAGGCTTTGTCCAAAATGTCGATACACCTTTAGATGCATTGGAGATATACTAGAGTTTCACTTCTCCTTCTTGGACTTATCCTTGGACCAGCAGTATTTGATCTCAATATGTTTGATGATCATGAAACACTGAGTTTGAATGTATATACAACTTTGATTTTCTACATTATATTCACGTTTTGAATCACGGTACTTTGATCCAAATGAAAATCCAATTAGCATAGCCATACTTCTTTGGTACATGCCTCACATCTTTGTGAAATATTCTTCTTACGTTATTGCTAAGAGGTCGACATACTTTTGTTTCTGCCAGCCTTGATATCATAGCAGCCTAATGTAAAACCGCATCCCATAAGTACTTCTTACGTACTACGCACTCCCTGCCAAATATGAATGTGTATCCATGAAGTTGCTTGCTCGCTTTGGATGAATTATATATTAAACCATAGTTTATCGTCCCACAAATATATCTTAGAACCTGCTTTGGAAACTATCAATGCTCATGTCTAGGTTCTACACGGAACGTATGTGTTTGACGAAAATATCGGTTGGGTATTTATTATATACCTCCAACGAACCGATCAATTTAGCAATATAGAGATGGATTTACTGGATTAGAATCTGAGTCTTTTACTTTTTCTTATATTTGTGTTCATAGGGTGGCCATGGATTTGCAATCCATCATTCCAAATTAGAAAGAGGTATTTACTGCATACTTTCCTTGTCCAGGGAATACTTCCTGCCCTATTTTATATACTTCTAGTCCATGTGTATCCATGAAGTTGTATATCACTGGATGAATTATATATTAAACCATAGTTTATCGTCCCACAAATATATCTTAGAACATTCTTTGAAACTATCCAATGCTCATGTCTAGGTTCTACCTGGAACATGCTTAATGTGTTTACAACAAAGAAAATATCTGGTTGAGTATTTATTATATACCTCAACGAACCAATCAATTGCCAATATAGGGATGGGTCTTCTGGATCAGAATCTGAGTCTTTTACTTTTCTTATATTTGTGTTCATAGGAGTGGCCATGGATTTGCAATCCATCATTCCAAATTTCTGAAGAATATTTACTGCATACTTTCCTTGTCCAAGGAAGACTTCACCACGCTTTTGCCATACTTCTAGTCCCAAGTAATAATGCACGAGACCAAGATATTTCATATTGAACTCATAATCTAGTTCCTTCTTACATTGGGTGATGAGAGACTATGCACCTGTCAAGAATAAGTCATCGACATATAGTAGTAGAATCACATGTGCATTGTTCACAAATTTGTAGGAGAGATTTGGATTTGCATTACTCTTAGAGAAACCAAGTCTTATTAAGTAGCTGTCTATTTTGGCATACCAAGATCTCGGAGCTTGTTTGAGTCCATACAAGGATTTCTTTAATCTGCAAACATGAGTATCTCTAGAATGTACTCAAATCCTTGAGTTCGTTCAATGTATACTTCTTCTTCGATTTCTCCATTGACGAAAGCTATCTTTACATCCATCTCATGTAGACTCCATCCCATGGAGGAAACAAGATATGTAATGGATCTAATAGAACTATATATGGTAGAAGGAGCAAAGGTTTCATCATAATCTTCTCCCTCCTTCCGAGAGAACCCTCTAGCTATGAACCTTTCCTTGTATTTGTCCATGCTTTCATCTGTTGCATGTTTGATCTTATAGACCCATTTTTAAGTTACCAATGATTTTTCTTTGGGTCTAGGCATGCTTTCCCATACATCATTTTTCATGATAGAGTGGTGTTCTTATGTCATGGATTATTTCCATTGTTTCTTCTAAGCTACTTCTTCAAATGTGATGGGTTATTCATTTATACGCTTTGTCATACATGCTGCATAGCTGGAGAATCTTTTAGGATTTTTTCTTTCTCTGAAGGTTCCACTTGGGGCTTTGAGTCTTTCTGCTTCTTGTAGAGTAGCTTCAAGCCAGAATGGACATTTTATAGTTTTGGGTACAATGAATGGATAATAGGTTCACATGGTTGCATCAGATGATCGAGTTGTTCTGGTTATTCATTTTGACTTTCTGGAAGATGGGTACTTTCTTATTTAATCTCTTCATATTATTCTTCTTATATGGATTCTTCTATAGATTTCCTGAAAGACATCTTCTCATTGAAGGTCATGTCTCTGCTGACTTCAACTTTATGTTGTTCTGGGATATAGATTATGTAGGCTTTGGATGATTCACTGTATCCAACAAATATTCCCTTCTTTCCTGAGGGTTCTAGTTTCTTCCTTTTATCCTTGGGGATATGAATGTGAAGAGGACACCCAAATATTCTTAAGTGTTCCACATTGGGTTTCTTTTCTGAGAAGGATTCTTCTAGAGTCATATCCTTCAATATGTGGTAGGGAATTCTTTTCTGAACATATATTGCTGTCATGGCTGCTTCTCCCCATAAATACATGAACAAACCTTGAACATTCATTAGTGCCTTCAGGGATTCCTCAATGGATCTATTATTCCTTTCTTATACACCATTTTGTTGAGGATTATGAGGAACAATTATCTCCCTCCTAATCCTTGTTGATTTGCAAAAGGAAACAAATTCCTTGGATGTGTATTCTCCTCCATTAGCTGTTCTCAAAATCTTGATTTTCTTGCTTGTGAGGTTTTCTATTTCTACTTTGAATTCTTGAAACTTGTTGAAAACTTCATCCTTTTTCTTTAGGAGATACAACCAAGTCTTTCTTGAGTAATCATCTATGAATATTACATAATAAAGGGAAGCTCCTAGATATTTGAATGGCATTGGACCACAAACATCTGAATGTATTAGATCTAGGATTTCCTTAGATCTATTATTGCTGCTTGAGAATGGCTTCTTAACATTTTTACCAAAAGCACATCCTCTGCAAATTCCTTCACTTGTAGATTGTAGTTCTGGTATTCCTTCAACCATCTTTTTGAGGAAAGGTAATGCTTGATAGTTAAGATGAGCATACCTTCTGTGCCAAAGTTCATTGGGATTGAATTCATCATGTATAAGAGCTTCATCATTACGTTCTAGTAGTCTGTATAGTCTTCCTTCATGAGTTCCAATAAATCTAGCATTCTCTATGTTGGAGTCTCTAGACCAAGATATTACTTGACCATATACAAAGGCTATTTTGTTTCCTTTGTCTTCTAGGAAAGACATAGATATGAGATTCTTTTCTAAACTAGGTAACATATAAGATGTTTCTCAAATGAACATTGTTACCCGTTTTCAATTTGATGGAGGCTTGACCAATTCGTTCGACTGGATAGGTGTTCTTTTCTCCAAGTTCTACCTTGTAGGATGTCTTCTTTTCATTTAGATTGGAGAGTCTGAACTAGTCTCCTGTCATATGTCTGGAAGCTCCACTGTCAATTATACACATGTCATCTTCAAGAGTTCCTGTAAGAGCTGAGTAGTGTATATGATCCATATTTTCATTCATGATTTTTGTTTACTGATAGCTAGTCAAACTTTGAATTTGAATGGTTAGGCATTGAATTTGACCTAAAATCTCCACTTTCATGTTTTCTCCTTCTAAGAGTGTTGATAGGTGCATTGGACTAAGGTGTACTAGAATATATTTTCCTTGAGTAAGGTGTTCCATCATAAGGTGCTAGGAAAGAGGTTTATAGGGTTTTTCAACTGCACCTACTAGTAGCCCTAGTGACGATGCTTCACTGATTGCGCCTGCTAGAAAATGTAGTGAAAATTATTCAATGAGCATGATAATATTATGGCTTATATTAATTCCAGTAGTTATACTGAATGAAGGAGGTGTGGGCCCATAAACTGTTAGAAAAGTGGGTGTGATCGTTTAACCATAGACAATATAGCAATATTGTCACCCAACCATAGGCACAAATGCCACCCTTGAGCACCTTAACCTTGACAGAAAAGAATTATGGTAGAAAATCAATATCCAACCAAGGATAATGAACTAAGAAAAATTACCAAGACTTATAAGAAATTCCAACCCATAAAGATTGAAATCACAGGTTTGCAGTAACTGCAGCTGCAACTACCCTCCAGACTTGCGCACTAAATTTCTACAGTGTGCACTACTGAATTTTTGCAGTTGCAAGATGTGTATTACAAATGAGCTTCGACGTCCTGTATTTATACTACTCCTCCTTATTTGTCTAGGTCGACTTATCATTCTGAAGGCTAAAGACTTAATATTAAATGTTTTCTTTAGCCGACTTGTCTTCTAGGGTTATGTCTAATGCTTTAGGGCTTATTCTTGCTTCTTGGAATGTTCTAGTCTTGTCAAAGGTTACAAGTGGAGGTTAATAGCTCCCGCAACTACCATAATATCAACAAGCCGATCATTACCAATAATCTCCTTAAATTCATCCAAAAACAACTTTATTTATGTAGGTACAACATTTGGCTCCTCTACACTTTTCACTTCTTTCGGAATCACTGCTAAACAAAATGATGATTTTCTTTCTTCCTGTAAGAATTCCTTAGTAGAACATAGCATGATCCTATTGCTACTCATGTTTATATCAACACAATTTCTTATTACTTCTATTGTATCCTCCAACATTGGTATTAATTTACATCGTTGTCCATCTTTCTTGAACTCATATGTGTTTTCCTTACCATCATGGTGAACTTTTCCATCAAACAACCATAGTCTTCCGAATTGTATGTGACACACATCCATCTCAATCACATCACATAACACCTTCTCCTAAAAACTCCCTATTTGAAAATTCAATAAACATTGCTTAGTCACAGTCACATGTTGTCCCCTATTCAACAAGTAAACATGGTAATGGTTCGGATGGTTCAACCTTGTCAAGTTTAGTTTGTTCATGACTTCAGTGGATACCAAATTTTCTGTACTTCCTCCATCTATAATCAGGTTTCAACATTTTCCTTGAACCTTACATTTTTTTTAAAACTTTCTTTCGTTGTTCTGGTTCCTTTTCCTCTTTTTGTTCACATTTAAGCAACACCCTTCGAAACAACAAATCCTCACCTTGTTATTGCTGAAGAACAATCACATTTTCTCCAACTAATCAAGATTTGTCAGCCTGTGTGACTTGTGCCCGCGCTTCACCTATTCTCCCTAAATTTTTCCTTTTTGGACATTCAAAATTCTTGTGTCCCTCTACACCACAATGATAACAAGTGATTACATATCCGCTATTTCCTCTTCTGAATCCTCTGCCTATACCAGCTCCATTTCCTCCTCTACCACCTTGAACACTACAACATTCTTCTTCCTTTTCACTTCCTTTAGTATTCCCTACTTTACCTCATCCTTTAAAACCTCTTCCTCTACCTCTAGGTTGTGTTTTCCTCTCAATAATTTATTCTATCTTCAGGTAAAATTGAGGAAATAGTGTGTTCTCATTTAATCCTGAATTAAATAATTTATCCCATTTACATACCTTGCAACTCATTGGAATTATGGTTCCTTGAGGCCTACTATGAGTGACAGCCTAAAGAACTCTTCAGTGCATTCACAAACAAATGTCTCCCTTTGTCTGAGGTTATAGACTTGTTGGAACAAATTGTGTTGGTAATCGACAAGAATAAAATTCTCTTTAACCTTGGTAATCATCTTCTTCCAAGTTCTGATTTTCTCCAGCTGATTATTCACTCTATCCTTCTACAACATATCCCACCATAGTGTTGCATGGCCTTTCAGTTTTGTAACAACAAATCTTATCTGATTTGGATCCTGAACATTTTCATACTTGAAGTATCTTTCGAGTTATCCAATCCAGTCAATGAGAACACCAACTCTCAGACTACCATCATAATAGGAAATCTCAACCTTTGCACTACTGATGCAGGAACATCTCCCACATCAAGCGAGCCAGCGTGGAAGGCAAGAGACAGCTGAACAAGCTCCAACACAATTTTTGAAAATCACCTTGGAAGTTGTTGCGCGATATTAAATGTAGTCATTAAGAAGAGGCGCACTTGTATATTGTAATCGGACCTTGAGGCTTTAGCTCTCGTCCTTAGTAGGTAGAAGGCATTTAAGATAGTTAATGTAAAGTAGATAGAATTTAATTCTAGATTAGACCGTTTGAGAGCGCAGGAGGGAAACGGGATATAGACACCCTCATTGTGCATTGTAAAATAATTGAAGTAGGAAGAAGAGCAAGAGCACACATAGAGCTGTGTAAGAACACCCATGTACAAATATTTGGATTAATAGGAAGAGATTGATTCAAATTCATGGTTTTGTGTTGTTCTCTGTGTATTGATGCTGAATGATATGCTCTTGAATGTTTTCTTTCCTATTATACATTTTCTTTATGTGCTGCGTATTTGATTTCATGGTTGAGTTGAAGTCTGAAAGGGAAAGGGAATAAGTTTCAATTGTTTCTCTATCTGAGCTAGAGTTCCTACAAGGAGTGCAGTCGAAGTGTCCGCAAGGAGTGCGTTGACAGGGGGTTCAGATAGGGTAGCTTTTGTTCTCATTCAACCACAAGTGCAGTTGGACACAGGAGCCGTGCAAGGAGTGTGCAGACCGAGTGAAGTTCAGGGTTGCGAACCTGAGCAAGAGCTGAAGGACTGCTGCTGCAGGTGTGCGCAGAGTCGAAAAGATCCAACACTTGGGAAGTTGTTGAATGTTTGCCACAAGGAGTGCGTGCAGGGTTCTCTGAAAGATTCAGAGTTGGTAAAGTTCAGGAGGTATAGGACCTTCGAGTTATCACTAAAGGAAGGCATAGGAAATTTGTGTCGTGGAGTGTTCAAACAGGCGTTGTAGGTTTGCACGCAGGAGGCAAGTTCCGCAGAGGAACACTTAGTCATTTCGCAGATTTCTCAAAGGAGGAAAAGTCGGTCAGTATTCTCCGAGGAGGATTCGCGACATCCCGAGAGCCATTAGATCTTGCAGAGGTGCAAGGGAGATACAACATAGTAGTTCAGAGGTTCGAAGCTCAGGAGGGGCAGGATCGTAGATATGAGTCACGAGGACCGTTGGATTCACACGTGGGATTGTGCATCGGGGTTTCGTGGGTTGAAGTCTCGCGGACATAGCAACAGGAATCGTGAAATCACGATACGCGATATTCCGACGGTTAAGTAATTAGTGTGGGGTTGCAGGAGTCGGTGACGGGAGATAGGTGGCACGAGTTATCGGGGTTTCATAGCGAGAAGTCCTGAAACATTGGCATTAGGATTCGCGATCCCGTGAACTCCGAAATCCTGATAGAAGTGACGGGAAGTTGAAGGGTCAACTCGCACGTGCGTCGGAGTTTCAACATGTTGGGAATCAGGAGTCAGGAATACGAGTTACTCGACATCGCGAGTGCCGAATTCACGATAGAGAAAGTCCCGATAGGGAAAGGGTCAGCGTTGACTGTATCGGCATTCAGGGATTCCAGAGTGCAGTGATTGACCATTGGATTCGCGAAGTCGTGAAGTCCGATCCCCCGATAAGTAAAGAGAGGGGATAGCGCGAAGAGTTCTGTGGGCACAGACTTCCCGATAAGGAAATAGAAAGACATTAGAGTTCTTTGGGCTATGGAAAAGGGAAGATCCTATGAGAGGACGTGCTTGCGAGTGCGCCTGCATCAAGTGGTATCAGAGCACAGAAAGGTTCTTTGATTTCTGTAGTAGAGAAGAGAATTTTCCATGCCGCCCAGGAGAAGGGACGTGCAGACACCCGATCCACCAAAGGATAGGGAAATTCCGCGAAGAAGAGGCAGACAGATAACTGATCCAGTCATGGAGAGACAGATGCGTGATCTACGAGCTAGACTCGAGGACATGGAGACAACACAAAGATGCACAACCAGTGAGGGGGATCTAAGTGATTCCGAAAGTGAAGTTGAGGCTGAACGAGAAGAGGAAGTTGCAGCCGAAGATGCATCAAACTAGCATTTGATCAGAGCTATTGCCAGGATGGGTGCAAGAGAAAAGATGGACATTCCAGTTTATGAGGGAAACTTGGATGCATAGGAGCTTCTAGACTGGATTAGAGCTCTAGACACATACTTTGACTATGAAGATGTCGAGGAAGACAAGAAAGTCAAGCATGCTATCACAATACTGAAAGGACATGCAACATTGTGGTGGGGTGAACTACAAGCTAACAAACGCTGCAAGGGAAAGCAGAAGATCCCCAGGGATTATCAAATTACTCTGTTCAGGAGAATGCAGAACTTAAGACAGAAGCTGATGACAGTAAAAGAATACACCGAGGAATTCTATAAACTGAACATCAGAGCAGGTCATCGGGAGAGCGATGATGAGAAAGTTTCCAGGTATATGAATGTCCTGAGATATGATATCCAGGATGAGATGAGCATGGTAACCATCCGAACGATGGAAGATGCTTATTAGATGGCTCTGAAAGCTGAAGAGAAGCTGAGCTGAAAGTAGAGTCAGAGGGGTCGAGGCAGAAGCCAGCCCAGAGACAAATCAGTTGCCCAGGAAAGAACCCAGAAGCCCAAGGAATACTGGAAGAAACCTCAGACTCGAACTGAGAGAGGTGGAACCTCACAGAGAGGGAAAAAATATGCTGAACAGAGAGGACAACATACTGAGCAGAGAGGAAATTATGCTGACAACAACACTTTTCCTCATACTAGAGGTAGAGGAAGAGGAAGAGGTGGAGTAATTACATGCTTCACATGTGGAAAGAATGGGCACAAGTCTTACGAGTGTCCATAGAAAAAGAAAGATATTGGAGAAGCTCACATCACCGAGGCATAGAGGTGGGATGTTGAGGCAGAAGACGCTAAAGGCAGAAGATCATCGATGATGCGAAAAGTCCTTTTGACACCTGAGAAGGAGGTGGAGAATTCAGTCCAAAGGACCAGAATTTTCAGAACTACTTGCAAGACCAAGGACAGGGTGTGCAAGGTCATTGTAGATAGTGGTAGCATGAACAATATCGTTTCTACAGAGATGGTAGAGAAGCTGGAGCTGGAAACGACTGATCATCCAAGCCCATACAACGTTTCGTGGCTACAGAAAGGATACCAGGTAACTGTCACTAAACAATGTTTAGTTGAATTCAAGATAGGAGGATATAATGATAAGATATTGTGTGATGTCATTTCTATGTATGTTTGTCATCTATTGCTGGGTAGACCATGGAAATATGACATAAATGTGATTCATGGCGGGAGAATGAACACATACACCCTAGAGAAGAATGGGAGGACACACATGTTTCTTCCGATAAAGGATAAGGAGGTGAAGTCGGAAGTAAGCAACACTGTACTTCTCACGAGTGGGAAGGAACTCCTTAATGAGGTTAAGAAAAAGGAGGATCCACAGTTTATTGTGGTCAGAAAACCAAGGATTATTTTGACTAGCACGAGAGTGGATGATTTACCAGAGGAAGTTCAGGAACTGCTGGAAGAGTTCGCTGATATAGTAGTGGACGAATTACCTCGTTCATTACCACCGATAAGGAGTGTGAGTCATCACATTGATCTCATACCAGGAGCCAGTTTTCCAAACAAATCCGCGTACAGATTGACGCCGTAAGAGAATGAAGAGGTTAAGAGACAAGTCCAGGATTTGTTGGACAAAGGTTTAGTCAGGGAAAGCTTGAGTCCATGTGTTGTTCCAACAGTACTCAGTCCGAATAAAGACAGAGGCTGGAGGATGTGTACTGACTCAAGGGAGATTAATAAAATAACCATCAGGTACAGATTTTCATTGTCGAGGATGGATGATCTGATGGATTGCTTGAGTGGAGCAAAATATTTTTCAAAAATTGACTTGAAAAGCGGTTATCACCAGATTCGTATGAGGGAAGGTGATGAATGGAAGATAACATTCAAGACAAACGAGGGGTTGTACGAGTGGCTTGTTATGCTGTTTGGCTTAACAAATGCGCCAAGTACCTTCATGATATTGATGAATGAAGTCTCGAGGGAGTTCATCGGGAAATTTATCATTGTGTATTTGGATGACATACTATTTTTCAGTAAAACAACAGCAGAACATCTGAAGCATTTGGCTACAGTGATGCAAAAATTGCAGCGGGAGAAACTGTTGATAAATATGAAGTAATCCTCATTCATGAAGATAGAGATCATTTACTTGGGGTTTGTTATTTTGGCAAATGAGTTGAGGATGGATCTAGATAAGGTGGAGGTAATCAAGAATTGGTCATCACCGAAGAATATATTTGAGGTGAGAAGTTTTCATGGATTGGCTAGTTTCTACCGAAAATTCATCAGGAATTTCAGTGGAATTAGCGCAACGATGATGGATATAGTGAAGAAAAGACACAAATCTTTTTACTCGACAGAGGAAGATGAAAAAAGTTTCAATCTGTTGAAGAGGAAAATCAAGGAACAACCAGTTTTGGTGTTGCCGGATTTCCARAAGACATTTCAGGTGAAATGCAATGCAAGCGGATTTGCAATCGGGGCAGTCTTGAGTCAGGAAGATAGGCCAATCGCATATTTCAGCGAGAAGCTGAATGAGGCGAAACTGAAATACTCCACTTACGATAAGGAGTTCTATGMTATTATTCAGGCATTACTTGATCCCGAAAGAATTTGTGTTGTATAGTGACAATCTTGCATTGAAGTTTGTGACTCAATAGGAGAAGTTGAATCAGAAACATGTCAAATGGGTTGAGTATATGCAGAATTTCACATTTGTGATAAAACATATTTCTGGTACTGCTAAAAAAGTTGTTGATGCTTTGAGCATGAAGTGTTTGTTGTTGCAGGAGTTCAGAGTCAAAACGTTGGGTTTTGATGATCTCAAGAACATGTACGCTAATGATTAGGATTTTAAGGAGGCGTATGAAGCTGCTGAGAATCCAATTCTCAGGGACAGAATCCCGTGGATAGAATATATGATCTAGGGAGGATTGTTGTTCAGAGGCAATCAACTGTGTATTCCGAAATGCTCCATGAGGGAGAATTTGTTGAAGGAGAAACACAATGGAGAATTGGTAGGACATTTCGGTCATGACAAAACATTCGCGAAGCTGAATGAGTCATATTTTTGGCCGGGAATGCGAGCGGATGTCAAGAGATTTGTAGACAGGTGTAGAATTTTCTAGCATTCGAAGGGAAGGAAACAAAATGCGGGATTCTATCAACCATTGCCCATACCGGAAAGGCCGTGGGATGCGATTAGCATGGATTTTGTATTGGGGTTTCCAAGGACACAAAGAGGTGTTGATTCAGTCTTTGTGGTGGTGGAGAGATTTTCCAAAATGGCGCACTTCCTTCCATGTCAGAAGACCAGTGACACAACTCACATTACGAATCTGTTCTTCAAAGAGGTCATTCGACTTCATGGGTTGCCAAGAAGTATAGTTTCAGATCGAGACACTAAGTTCATAGGGCATTTTTGGAGGACCTTATGGAAGAAGCTGGGAACTAACTTGGCATTTAGTTTGGCTTATCATCCTCAAATGGATGGACAGACAGAGGTGGTCAATAGAAGTCTGGGAGACTTGCTGAGAAGCTTAGTGACAAAACACCACAGCAAGTGGGATAGCATATTACAACAGACAGAGTTTGCGTATAATGATTCAGTGAATCAGAGCACAGGCCAGAGTCCATTTCAGGTTGTTTATGGAATGCAGCTGAGGGTAATTTCTGAACTGAGGGATTTAGAACAGACTGCAACTAGGAGCGCTAGTGCAGAAGAGTTCGCAGAAGCGATGAAGGAACTTCACAGCCGGGTGAAGGAGCGATTGCAGAATTCAAGTCAGGAGTACAAGCGCAAAGCTGATCAACATAGAAGACAACTTCAGTTTGAAGTTGGTGACTTAGTTCTGGCACATTTGAGGAAGGAAAGGTTCCCGAAAGGAACATAAAATAAATTGAAGATGAAGAAAATTGGACCATGCAGGGTCTTGAAGAAATTTGGGGCAAATGATTATGAGATTGAATTACCCGATGGGATCGGAATTTCTTCGATATTCAATATCTCGGATTTGTACCCATATAGAGCTGTAGAAACAGAGACTGGAGATTTGCAACCAGTGATCCAGTGGAAAAAACAGATGCCAGTTGCAGAGAAGCTGCAGATGGAGTGCATACTGGATAAAAGAATTGGCAAGAATACCAGGAGGAAAGAATACTTTGAGTATCTGATCAAGTGGAAAAATCATCCAGTTGAAGATGCCATCTGGGAGATTGAAGCATAGATACAGAAGCATGGACAGACCGTGCGCGAGCTCATGGAAAGGATCCCATGAAAGTTTTCAAGCGAGGGAGTATGATGCAAGAGCATCTCCCACATCAAGCGAGCTAGCGCGGAAGGCAAGAGACAGATGGACAAGCGCCAACACAATTTTTGAAAATCACCTTGGAAGTTGTTGTGCGATCTTAAATGTAGTCATTAAGAAGAGGCGCACTTGTATACTATAATCGGACCTTGAGCCTTTAGCTCTCGTCCTTAGTAGGTAGAAGTCATTTAATATAGTTAATATAAAGTAGATAGAATTTAATTCTATATTAGACCGTTTGCGAGTGCAGGAGGGAAATGGGATATAGACACCCTCATTGTGCATTGTAAAATAATTAAAGTAGGAAGAAGAGAAAGAGACGCAGAGAGCTGTGTAAGAACACCCATGTACAGATATTTGGATTAATAGGAAGAGATTGATTCAAATTCATGGTTTTGTGTTGTTCTCTGTGTATTGATGCTGAATGATATGCTCTTGAATGTTTGCTTTCCTAATATACATTTTCTTTATGTGCTGTGTATTTGATTTCATGGTTGATTTGAAGTCTGAAAGGGAAAGGGAATGAGTTTCAATTGTTTCTCTATCTGAGCTAGAGTTCCTGCAAGGAGTGCATTGACAGGGGGTTCAGATAGGGTAGCTTTTGTTCTCATTCAACCACAAGTGCAGCTGGACACAGGAGCTGTGCAAGGAGTGCGCAGACCGAGTGAAGCTTAGGGTTGTGAACTTGAGCAAGAGATGAAGGACTGCTGATGCAGGTGTGCGCAGAGTCGAAAAGATCCAACACTTGGGAAGTTGTTGAATGTCTTCCGCAAGGAGTGCATGCAGGGTTCTCTGAAAGATTCAGAGTTGGTAAAGCTCAGGATGTATAGGACCTTCGAGTTATCACTAAAGGAAGGCACAGGAAATTTGTGTCATGGAGTGTTCAAACAGGCGTTGCAGGGTTGCACGCAGGAGGCAAGTTCCACAGAGGAACACTTAGTCGTTTTGCAGATTTCTCAAAGGAGGAAGGGACAATCGGTATTCTCCGAGGAGGATTCACGACATCCCGGGAGCCGTTAGATCTCGCAGAGGTGCAAGGGAGATACGACATAGTAGTTCAGAGGTTCGAAGCTCAGGAGGGCCAGGACCGTAGATCTGAGTCACGAGGACCATTGGATTCACATGTGGGATTTTGCATCGAGGTTTCGTGGGCTGAAGTCCCGTGGACATAGCAACAGGAATCGTGGAACGTGATATTCCGATGGTTAAGTAATTAGTGTGGGGCCGCAGGAGTCGGTGACGGGAGACAGGTGGCACGAGTTATCGGGGTTTCGTAGCGAGAAGTCCCGAAACATTGGCATTAGGATTCACGATCCTGCGAACTCCGAAATCCCGATAGAAGTGACGGGAAGTTGAAGGGTCAGCTCGCGTGTGTGTCGGAGTTTCAGCATATTGGGAATCGGGAGTCGGGAATACGAGTTACTCGAAATCGCGAGTGCCGAATTCGCGATAGAGAAAGTCCTGATAGGGAAAGGGTCAACATTGACTGTATCGACATTCGGGGATTCGAGAGTGCAGCGCTCGACCATTGGATTCGCGAAGTCG
>SNQJ01S0110511.1:24135-39698 GCA_010110895.2 Picea sitchensis
GGAGTCGGGAATACGAGTTACTCGAAATCGCGAGTGCCGAATTCGCGATAGAGAAAGTCCTGATAGGGAAAGGGTCAACATTGACTGTATCGACATTCGGGGATTCGAGAGTGCAGCGCTCGACCATTGGATTCGCGAAGTCGTGAAGTCCGATCCCTCGATAAGTAAAGAGAGGGGATAGCACGAAGAGTTCTGTGGGTGCAGACTTCCCGATAGGGAAATAGAAATACATTAGAGTTCTTAGGGCTGTGGAAAAGGGAAGATCCTGTGAGTGGACGTGCTTGCGAGTGCACCTGCATCAACTACCCCTGTTACTCAAATAAAGAATCATTCTAGTTGCTGGGTCTTTTCCATCACTTTCCTGTTCATCTTCGATTTCTTCTTGTTTCTCTGAGTATACTTCATCATCTCCATTCCTATGATTTTCCAATTCCTCTATTTTTCTTCTAAAATTTTCCAGCTCTCAATTTCCCGCATCTCCCCTTCCTACTCCTCTCTTTCACAACAAAATTCCTCCAAGTTGTAGGTGTCTCACCAACATCCACAGACCTCACAGGGTTCTGTAACCCAACTTGACTTCCAATACTCTTGTTGAGCAACCACCATGAACATGTATTATGTACCCTATCTCACAGAAGTATATTATATGCTAATCCCAGAGAATAACTGGGCTATGATACCACATAATGTAGAGGTAACTGGGTTGCAACACACACACACACACAATTACAACACACCCTGCTATAGAATGTACAACAGAAAAAGAAGAAGAAGAAGATTTTTTTTGTTTTTTTTCCAAATAATGAGGAATCTGTTGGGTATGTGTTATATTCTTTGTAAGAGGGGGGGTGCAGGGGTTCGGGGGCAGCGCCCCTGAATATTATTTTTTTGGCCGACATATTTTCGCCGGTTTCGAGCCGACATATTATTGCCGGGCCGACATATTTCCGGGCCGACATATTTCCGGGACCACATGATATTAGGTGGTTTTGGGCACATGGTTTTTGCCGATGGTTTTCTATTTCCGGTTAAGGAATTAGGGTTTTGGACTAATCCAGGTCATTGGGTTAGGGTTTTGGATGCCGCTGGCTCCTATATGTATATTGTATTGTAAACAATGTAACACAATGTGTATCAATATAATATATGCTGGTTTTCCCGGTTTGGGTTTCCAGGTGAAAAATCTCTGTGTAATGTTTGTATTTGCCATTGCATCTTTTCTGTTCTTTTCTGAATACAGTTTGCAGTAGATATTGTACAAGGTTAGAATTTTCAGAATCCACTGGAAACTAAAACACTAGAAAACCCACGAATTTCAATACCATTCGTTTATTAATTCAATGTAGAGCAATTTTTTATATTACATCGAGCCTGAACTAAAAATACTGCCTTGAATTGCTGCTTGCGTGGCTGAAAACCACTACGAAATTTTCCAAAGGGTAATGGTCTACATGTATGGGATGAGATTTTGTTTTGTTCTTCATGTGTGCTCACCCAATATGGAATATTTCTCTCCAATCCACCTTCTATGATTTTCTTGATTCATGGTTCACCAACCCCTTCAAAATCACAATCAATTTCTTTTTAAAACTCCTCCTCAGCTCTGAAACGATTTTCAGAGT
The DNA here is from genome assembly GCA_010110895.2 of Picea sitchensis. Taxonomy (NCBI): domain Eukaryota; kingdom Viridiplantae; phylum Streptophyta; class Pinopsida; order Pinales; family Pinaceae; genus Picea; species Picea sitchensis. The sequence goes on from SNQJ01S0110511.1 coordinate 25,758, forward strand.
TTTATATATTGTTTCAGAGTTATAGGTTCTTTAAAGAGGATAATGGTTAATTTTGTGACTGTAGTAGGCACATATTTGTTTGAGTTGCAAATGAATTTGATAGGTGCCGATGTAAACACTTTCCTCATAAAGAGGGAGTGTTAAATTTCAATGTTACTCCAAAAGATTTTACATTGTGCTTGGGGTTGTTTTGGAGATTTGGGGTACATGGTGTATGTTCAACCCCTATATAATATGAGATGGATTGGTACACAATATATAGTTATTAATATATTTGAAATTCGAGATATCTTTCTTAGTGTATGGTTGACCTGAGATGGTTGTTGACTTAGTGTTCTTCCTTTATGCATTGGAGTTCTCTTAATAGTTTGGTGGATTCCCTTCATTGAGGCCCCATGAAGGATCCACTTGATTAGAGAGTGCCATACATGGGATGATGAGCACTGTGTATCTTGGAGGAGAGCCTCATGCCCTAATCGGCATGTGGTATATTGGATTCTTTTTCAAAGGATTGGAGATGGATCAAGGATACCTAGGGAGTTAAAAATATTCTTGCGTGGGCAATAAAACTAGTGGAGTGCATTTCTTAGGAGGATCAATGGAGTCCATGGAGGCTTGTGATAGAGGGATGTGGATTTTCCTTTAATAGCTACATTTCCTTGGAGCCATTCTTAAGCACATAATCACCTTAGATCATGACACATGTACTTTAGAGTGTAGTGTCTCACTTGTGTTGTCCTACAAGTGCTCATTGTAGGTTTCTTGTAAGGGCTAAGTTCCACATTGTATTGTTAGGCTCCCTAATCTCTCATATAAATAGAGGAAGCATAGAGTATTTTGATTCATGTATATTCACACACTCACTTTTACTCACTCTTGTGATGATATGTGACCTAGAGAAGAGTGTGCACTAGTCTCTCTCTCTCTCTCTAGAGTCTTCAAATGTGCTCTCTCTCTCTCTCAAGTTGCTAGGGTTTCTTGGTCTTTATGGATTATCTTAGAGAATCTTGGAGGCCTAGGGTTAAGGTTTATCCCCAAGAGATTGGAGTTAGGGTTTTGTGATAAAATACTGGGGTGGAATTGCAAATAAGAAGAGAACGTGAGGACACCTTGCCTTGGAGGATGTGTTGAAGTGATTATTGTACATTGAATCTTCTTGGTTTCTAGGGTTTTGTTGATTTACCCTAGCTGGGGTTTGGAGATCTAGGAGGATTTGTACTATCTTTGAGAGAGGCTATAGTATGTACATGTACTTCATGTTGAGCATATTAATGAATTTTCCAGCTATCCAAAATTTATGTAATTTCCAAATTTGATTTTCAACTATATATGTTATTTATGCACTATTATTTAGAACCATATATGTCTTGTTAATTTTACATAAGTTAAAGGACAATAGTTAGGTAATTTGACATCTAAGTGAAGAATATAAGGAAGTGATTTTGTTGTTTTAATACTACTATTGTCATACTATTATTACTTATGTAAAAGAGTATTTTTAGATCTAGTTATTGGTTGGTAAGTTGCCTTAAAAGAGCTGAAAATTATCCCTTTTGTTTGGTATCTTTTTTCCTTGAATTTTCGGGAAGTTTGGGCTATTTGAAAGTGAAACATTGTGCTATTTCCATTGTCATTTTTAACCTTGTTTAATAGAAACCTTGTTTAACTTCTAGGTTGAAGGTGATTTTTGTTTTTGCATGGAATTTTGAATTCCTAGAATTTTTTGCAACAATATGGTTTTCAGTATGCCTCCACCAAACAATTAGAAGTGACGTGGGTGGAGGAGGTGGGGATACATGGATCTATTAAATTAGAAGAGAGGCCATAAAAGTACATTAAAAATGGTCCTCAAAGGAAAATATATGTTTCTCAACATGCTTCCAAGTCCAATGTTGGTGGAGGGAGGTTGTTGAGGTATCCAAAGGGAAAATGTGTGCCCATTTGTTAATTTATTAGATTATTGGTTGTAGGGGAGATATTGGAAATGGTGTCCAACATCCACATGGCCACATAAACTGTAATGAATGTGTTTTTAATTGAATTGAGCATATGTGAGGAAGAATGGAGAACATGTTAGAGTAAATGTAGTATGTGTAATATGTGGAGATAATCCATACCCACTTTCAAAAAAGGAATATGCAGCCCCGTATCTAAAGGTGTATGTTTTATTTCTTTCATAATAAACTATTTAGGAGGGTTCAACACATATTCTTCTTATTTTTCATAATGAGTACAATTTCTACAATAGCTAAAATGAATGTGAAGGTCATGAGAGTACTAGCTCCTAAAATAGTTTGAGATAACGATAAATCATTCTCTATATAGAAACAAAGTGCATTATTAATGATAAAATTTAGGAGAAAATCACTTTCATAATACAATTCAAATATAAATTATTCATTTATTTCTTGAGCATCATAGAGTTTTTTTTAGATATTTATTCTTATTGATAATGATAGTTGTTTCACCATTGATGCATGCTAAAAGTATTTTTTTTACATCAATAACAAAGTATTTCCACACTCAAAGGATGAGACTAATCCTTTCTAGCATTCTCGATAATCGATATGTATGTTCACACTAAGGCCATACCTTCCATTGAAACCAAGCAACCTCCATGTTGGTTGGGTATCAACTGCTTTAGTTTTCTAATGAATCAAACTTGTAACCAATTGGACTCTGGAGGAATTCAGTTTCGATGTAGAACCAATTATTCAATATGGTTAAGACATAGGAAAATCAGGCTTGGGGAGCATCATCGTAAGGAAAAACGACACCAACGCCATCGCCAACATCACTTGATCTAGCTCTCATCTTGCGCTCTCTAGAGGCTATAAATGAGACATTAAAAGGATTCCATGCAATGGATGTGGAAGCGGATACCCCTCCATTTGGGGTGAGCAACCCATAAGGGTCGAGGGAATCGAAAAGAGGACCTACACCAAAGGAAATTTATACAGAGCTTCACAAAATCAATCTCACAGAGTTTGTTCGGGATTGTGCAAGTGAACGTGAAGAGGCATGGTTAGAAGGAATGAAAAGGTGTTTTGTGTTGATGGATTATGCTTCCAAATCGAAGGCCAAATAACAATATTTCATCTTAGGGACAATGCCTTGAATTGGTGGGGTAACTTGGAAGGAAATTTTCACCTCACTCCAAGCACTGTCTCAAGGGAGTTATTTGAGGAAAGTTTTAGGAGAATGTATTTTCTTTCATACTATGAGGAAAAATAGGTAGGATCCTTTCATGCTCTAGTTGAACAAAACCTAACAATGGAGGAACATGAGATAAGGTTCATGGAGATAGTTAAGTATGTTTCATACATGGATACTGATCAATGGTAGGAATATTGTTGGTGTATTGGTTGAATCCTAATATAAGGCCCATGGTGTAGATGTGGAATTCATCATCAGTTGTTGAAGCAGTTGAAATTGTTCATTATGCAGAAGAACATATGGATCTAAAATGATACATAATATATGTTATTCCACAACAACTAGGATTTTGGGGGAAGGCCCCTTAGGCCTTCTCTAGGGGAGAATTTCTAGGCCACCTCCTTATGGAAATATATATTAACCCATAGTGGTTGTAGTAGTTGTTTCAATGGAAGCTAGTGAAACATTCCAAGCATCATTAGTTACTCATGTAATTCCAAGACATTCATGGGGAGTTGTTGATAGGGGTGGGGGTTCTAGGGGAAGGAACTCATTTCAGATATATCCACAGATAAATGTGTATATTCCACCTCACATTACTTGTTGGGGGTGTGTAGGACCTCGTTACTAGTGTGATGACTAAGAGTCACAATTTGGCACTATGCATAGAGAAGAAAAGTCCTCGATGGGAAGGGAAAGTAGTAACCACCATATCTATGTAGAGCTTAATAATTTCTAGGAAGAACATCAAACCATTGTGGTGGAGTCATAATGTACACTAAATCATGTCAAGATTAAAATCTTATTTGATTCTGATGCAACAAATAGTTTCATTTTACTATTTTCATTAGAAAAATGTGGGCTGGAAACCTTCGAGCACAGTGACTTTAAACAGGTCAAGATGGCTTCTCGAGAAATGCAAGTGGTAGGACTGACTGTTGAGAAATTTTTTGTAGACCTAGGGGTGTGTACTACTAGGTTAAAAGTGTATTTCATTTCCCTAGGGAAGTATGATCTAGTCATTTGTATGGACTAGATAGAAGCTCATCGAGTTTTTGTATATTATTTTGCGAAGAGGGTGCTTTGTGTAGATGAAGAAGGAAGGTCAATTGATATCCATAGTATAAAGAGGAAGGTGTCTCTATGTTTTATATTTATAATGAAAGTTAAACATTGTATGATTTAATGGTTTCGATTGTACATAGTGGAAACAATAAGTGAGGGGAAGGGACCCTCTCTAGATAAATATCAAGTTTTGTCAGATTACAAGGATGTTTTTTTGAAATATTTGTCAGGGTTGCCTATTAAGAGGGAGTTTGATTTCAAAATCAGGCTAAAACATAGTGGAGAGCCAATTTCCAAGACACCATATAGAATTATGGCTCCATAAATCTGTGAGTTGAATATGTAGTTCAAGTAACTACTTAACTTAGGGATTATAAGTCTGAGTGTTTCACCTTGGGGTGCACTAGTAATATTTTTCAAGAAGAAGGATGGTTCCTTACGAAAGTGCATGGATTACAGGGACTTGAACCAAGCACAATGAAGAATAGGTACCCAATACCTTGGATAGATTATCTCTTTGATTAGATGAAAGGAGCAACAATTTTCTCAAAAATCGATCTATGATCAGGGTATCACCAATTAAGGATTACGGAAAGAGATATTACTAAAATCACCTTCTGAGCTTGAGTTGGACATTATGAGTCCATAGTGTTTCCTTTTGGATTTACCAATGCACCAACTATAGTCATGATCTTCATGAATGGTGTATTCTGAAAGTACTTAGACTGCTTTGTGAAAATATTTCTAGATGATATTCTCATCTATTATAGGAATGAAAGAGAACACGAGGAAAATTTGCATGTGGTGTAGTCATGCTTAAGAGAGAAAAAGTTATATGGAAAATTGTCAAAATGCTCTTTCTTTTAGAAAGAGATTCACTATCTTGGCCATATTTTTTTGGGAGAAGGAATTTTAGTGGACTCGGAAAAGGTGATGGCCATAATGGATTAGCTAGTGCCGAAAAATTGTCACGAGGTGTGAAGCTTCACATGGATAGCTAGTTATTATCAAAGTTTTGTGGAAGGGTTCTCAAATATCGTGAAACCCATCACCACATTGCAATGCAAGGGAATCATGTATCGATGTACGTGACACTACATTCATCGATCTTAAGGGATTACTAACCAATGTGTCAATCCTACGAGTGCTTTATATGGATAAATATTTCACAATGTGCATGGATCCCTCGAAGAAAGGTTTTGGAATTGTGTTAATGCAAGATGGGGTAGTGATAGCATATGCATCAAGGAAGTTGAAGCAGAATGAGGATCTTTTTGTTACTCATGATTGAGAGGTTGTAACTATAATGCTATTTATAAAGATTTGGAGGCATAATATCGCGGGGACAAACTTTTAGCTCAAAACATATCATGAAATATTAAAACCTCTCTTATATGAAAGGGATTTGAATGCTAGGTAGAGGCGATGGAGCAGATATATGAGTCAGTACAATTTTGGAATTTTTTACATAAAGGGAAAGGAGAATGTGGTGGATAATTAATTGCGAAGAAGGCCATAAATTGTCTCCCTAGTTCCCTTAAAGGTGAATTTCAGGGAGCGAGTGTTGGGACAACTTCTTGGAGATAATTGGTATTTAAAGGTTACTTCATCCCTCCAAAGTGGGATGCATATAGAATTGAATTTTGAAGGACATGTCCTTGAAGCAGATGGATTGTTGAGACTTCAAGGAAGGATGTACATCCCTAAGGAGGGAGGAATTCAAATAACTATCCTCGAGGAATCCCATAGAGCACTTTACTTTGCGCATCCTCATGTGAGGAATATGTGTGCGTACATGAAGAAGCCTTTCTTTGGAAAATTACAAAATGACCACCATAAAAAGTGGTCCACATACTTACAATAGTTTCACCTCAACATTAAATATAATAAAGGAAGCACCAATCGCATCACTAACTACCTCAGTCAACCTCCAGTTGTATCACAAACCATGGTGATCGACCCTTGTGGGAATGAGACCTCTAGGTGGTCCCAACTATATGACAATGATCCTGACTTCACTACAACCTACCAAATGTTGGTAATAGGCAAGGTCATTTCTTGCTTTCATATTTAGGATGGACTATTATGTAATCTAAGTCATCTCCGTGTTCCTTCAAGCGAGCATGTGAAGCTGATTTGGGAAGCACACTACAATTAGGTGGCATGAAACTTTGGAATGAATAAGATAATGGAAATACTATAGAATTATTTCTATTGGCCGAAGCTTCAACAAGATGTCAGTAAGTATATCAAATATTTCCATTAAAAAAAGAGGACTGTACACCCCTCTTCCTACTCTTGACAGACCCTAGGAATCCATTTTGATGGACTACATGTCATTTCTACCCTTAATAAAGCATGGTAATGACTGTGTATTCATGTTTGTTGATTGATTCTCTAAGATGGCCATTTTGACAGCTTGCAAGAAGATTATCATAGCCGAGGCCACTACCAAGATATTCTTCGAGCGAGTGTGGGTACACTTTGGACTACCACAAGACATCATATCATATCAGGATAATAGGTTCTTGAGTACATTCTGGTTGATCCTCTAGTCATTGTTGGAAACCAAGCTTACCAAATTCACTTCCTTCCACACCTGAACTGATGGACAAACGTAGGTCATCAACAGGATGATCATGCATATATTGTGTGTGTAAAAATACAAGAATTTACAACTCGAAGCATCCATGCACATGGGATGAGAGCCTTATGTTCAACATGGCTACAATATATCCCTCCATATCTTGACCATTCACAACCTTTTTCAGGTGGGCCTGGGATTTCAACCATTGGGCCCCATTGATGTAACACTACCCCTTGCATCCACACAGGTAGAATATTCCCATGCTAAACATGAAGCTGACAAAGACAACAAATTCATTGAACAGATCCATCACATCCACCAATAGGTCCATTATTGTTTATAGAAAGCCAATGATAAGTACAATCAACGCCATGATCAACATCGAGTTCCACACAAGTTTCAAGTGGGAGACAAGGTTTGGTTTCATTTGTAGAAAGAATTCCTTAAAGGACCCCATAATAAGGTACATCCACTTCTCTATGGAACTTACACCATCACCAAGGATGTGGGAGACAATTCTTTTGAGTTAAGTATTCCCTCCTTCCTTGGATTGCACCCAATACTCAATGTGGACCTCCTTCAACCATATTTTCCACCACTACTGGAAACATTGGAAGTGGCAGAGTAGATGACACCTAAAAATATCAACCCTAATTGCATGAAATACAAAACCATTGATTGAATAAAAAACACACAGGTTAGGGGCAACCACCAAAAGAAGATCCAACTCTATCGGGTTGTCAAAGTAGGGCAACTATTGCACCAAGGCAAGTGGCTCACCAAGCATCAAGTTCAACAAAAATTTCCCCATTTGATGGGGTAACTCAATGCAATGAAGACCATTTATTCCTAATGGGAGATGAATGATCTAGGTGGACATTGGTGGCCACCCACCTATTCCATTAGTTCAAAATACAGTTTCCATCTTGGTAGTTTTTCTACATTTTTTTCCAGATCCTGAACTTCTGGGATCATTTTGAAACCCTAAATGATATCATTTTGGCTCAGAAGCGCCTAGTAGATGGCCCATGGGGTCTCCATTTAATGAACCTATGACATAATGCTTGTACTCATGTAATATTCAAGAATACCTCTAATTTCACTGGATATTGATAAATACCTCCCTAAATCCTTTTGTTGCACCGCCTCCCAATACACATTTCCAATTAAAAAAAACCCTATTTTTACTAGATAGCCCATATTTTTACCATATATTCCTTTTTATACCCCCCAATACATATAAACCCCCATGTACCCCACATTTCCCCCACAATACCTACAATATATTGACTCTATTTTTGATAATTAAAAAACCCCCGTTATGAATGAACATGATAAGATATTGGTCAACAATGTGAATCCCTTGTGAGATGGACAAAGGCATGTAATGGGTCATTCAAAATGTGTACTCCTTGGTTAGACCTTTTTGATGGGATACCAATCACCCCAACGGAGATTGTATGCAAAAATAATGCCCCCGAGAAATTGACGTATCAACTAACCACATTAGGGCCCACAAACCTTTTGGTGTTTCATCTTCTAGGGTTAGAGTTATGTATGTTTAGGGTTTTATCATTGATTCTTTATGTTATAATTCCTTTTCAGCCTCAAATCATCTTCTTGTGAATGCACGTAGCCGTCACATCTCTTCTCAAGGATAAGCTACCACAATTCTAGATAGTTCATTTCACTTTACATTTTACAGTTCCTATATATTTCATTCATTAATAGAAATTGAGTATTACTATATCTCCGTGTTTCTGTCATATTTCTATGTTTTATTTTGTCCCCTCATAAATTAGGATCACATGACTATATATTTTTGGTAGTTTATAGGTTCAACAAGATGTGCATTATTATGCCTTGTAAAAAGACCATAAAAGGATAATAATAATAAAAAATGTTCTTTCAACAAGTCTGGGTGCACTTTTGGATTCAAAGGAGCACCATCTCAGAATATGACACTATATTTCTAAGTTCCTTTTGGACTACACTTGGGAGAAGTTGGAAACTAATTTGAAGAAATATACAACATTCCATCCATAGATATATAGGAATATAGAAGTAGTCAACAAGACTTCGGTACAAACTTTGAGGAGTTACAATCAAAATAATCCAAATACCTATGATGAAAATATGATCTACATTTAACCAGGATGAAATTTCCCTTTCAAAACTTTCTTTTAGTATTTTCTACCTTCAACCTTGGATGTTGTCTATGGACAACAAGGAATGAGGGAAGACATCATAGAAGAAGTGTATAAAGTGAAGTATCCTTTTGAAAAGATTAGTTAAATCCATTTAAAAGTACATGAGACATTGAATAAGTCATAGGAAAGGTAAAAGGCCCATCATGATCAACTCATAACTAAGAAATCATTCAAAGTGGAGATAAAATTTGATTACAGCTGAATAATGAAAGACTACAAGGTCCTGGTAAGAAGATCACAACTCTGTGGGATGGTCCTTTTGAAGTAATCGATAAGGTGGGTGATAATTCCTACAAACTCAACCTATCCCCTTATAGGCACATTCACTCAATAGCGAATGTGGATAATATGAAACTCTATGAGCCTTCCATGAAAGGACAACTTCCAGGCAATGCAAAATAGTACTCCAAGGAGAAGGTAGAGGAAAAACTTCCTCACCTCATTGAGTAAAATATTTTGGGGACCAAAGGCCTCCCAAAATGGGGAGGTATGATCCATATTGGATCATTATATAATTTTTCATCTATCTTGGTGTTTTATGGGTGGAAAAATCAAAGGAATTGGCTTGCATGGCCTATTTTAGTGGTAGGTCCCAGATTGGAGATTTGGGGTCTAAAACCTTCCAAAGAATTTTTGAGGCATCAAATGACATTTTTTGGGGTCAAAAATCTATGAGCATAGCTCCCAATCCATTCATGTTGTTCTACACACTAAGATCTTAATCTAACAATGTGAAAATCACCTCAATTAGAGCTTGTATGTGGAAGTTATTCCTTGTGAATACCTTTCAATATGCGCTTCAAAGTTATACACTATTGCATTTTTTATAATTCTATAATTTTATGAGAACAATTTTCTAAAATAAAGACATTCAATTTATTGAAAATAAAGAATTCTTATCAATAACAAAAATAATAACACAATAACATAATTCAATCATTTAATAATAATATTAAAATCTAACTAAATCAATTTACTTAATCAATTCACTAACTTTATTCAATCAATTAATTTAATAATTATAGTAAGATATTACACACTTATGTCAAACACGCAAAAAATGTTAATTTAATACATCATAAAATACTAGTGTACACATGCAAGGTATGTATGCATAGATGGCACATACATAGCTCGTGCGTGTACTAATGACAACAATCATCACATCTAATGCAATTTCTTGTATGCTTCCAACCCTATCAATATTGCAATCAACCGCATACTGAAATAAATCAATCTTTAACATAATTAACATAATCCATCAATCACAACAATTTAACATAAATGAAACATTTTCCTAGATGATTGTAATTGAGTTACACATTTAATATAAAAGAATAGGGAATAATTCAACTCTGTTATTATAAGATTAAAACCCAACAACAGTTTCAACTAATCCTAACACCTTGACTCCCTAACCTACTTTCATATTCTTTATCCAATCCCTCCTCTAATGGACTATATTGGAGCATCTCCTATATTGACCTAACTTAAAATAGAACCCGTAAGTATAAGTGTCAACTATGTTGATCAAACTCCCCCAACAAGAAACTAGAATTCATTATTACATATCTAGGGGAGCGTGACTTAGCATTGTTCTCTAATGATTCTAGGTTTTAGAGGATATACGGTGGGAAATGCCTCCACCCCTCTTGATAGAACTAGGAACAACAACCTATCATGGACCCTACTATGACATTGTGTTCTGGGAACTTTGTCATTAAATATATAGTTTTGGGCAGTCGTGCCACCTGAAAAACTTGCACTTACCCAAATATCATAACAATGCATTTGAACCAATATAAATTAAAATAAAATGATTCATATCATATTGTTTCTCAATCTATGTCCACAACATTGACCACTTACTATCACACTTCTCTAGCTATTACATAGCCCATTCGATATAAAAGTTAGTCTATAACATGAACTCATACATATTCATACATTATTAACATGTGATATCATTCAAAACATATCCTTAAACTTGGTATCCATGTACCAAGATATTTCAAATTAAAATTTGCATGCTAGAAGTAGATCACATAACAATGTTAAAATTTGAAGTGCCAATGTTAATAGTGTTCCACGGATAATAAGAAAATGAAAATACAGTTAGGCCATAATTAATTTTGGCTTCTTAGGTCAAAACAAGGCATTAAACACACCCACCCTTTGGTAAACTTCATCCCAAAGTTATGGTAAAAAACGTGAGGGGTTATCTCATTGTATGGTCTCTACATCCTCCGATTTAGTAGATCTCAGGCTATACTTGTCCCATTGGACCTTAACTTGGTCTACCAAATGGTGCATGAGATATCAGACCCTACAATCCAATATGCATAATAGTTCAACCATAATGGTTCCGACATCCAATACTTGCAATTCCTTCCAATTTAGTTTGTGAGATTCATTAACAACATTATGTCGTAGTAAGATACATTAAAAAAATCATGAGTTTCATACAAGTGGGATGGTAGTACGAGATGATATGAAACATGTCCAACTCTCTATTAAATTTTAAATGGCCCTATAAATGAAGGTGACAACTTTTTCCTCTTTCCAAATCGAATTGTACTCTTATTAGGCCTAATACAAATAATAACCTAATATCCTACTTCATAACTTCGATTAGTCCTATGTGCATAAGTATAACTCTTCTATCATGTTCCTCCTTTAACCATTTTCTAATATGAATCGAATACTCCATCTTTTGAATCAATTTTGGCCCTACTATCACTTAGTCCTCTAACCTTTCCCAACTCAATGGTGTCCTACATGGCCTCTAATATAGATCTTGGTAAGGAGGCATTCCAATTAATCCGTGAAAATTGTTATTGTAGGAAAAATCCATTAGAGGTAGGTGCTTCTCCCAATGGGTTTGGTTATCCATAACATACATCCTAAGCATGTCTTCCATAACTTGATTTTCTCTTTCTGTTTTCCCATCCATTTCTGGATGATATGTTGTGCTCAAGTTAAACTAAGTCCCCAATGTTAACTACAAACTTATCCAAAACTTAATGTAAAATGAGAGTCTCTACCTAAAATGATATTCTTGGTTAACCCATGAAGATGGATAATTTCACTCATAAACACACACACCAAATCAATGAAATCATTAGTGTCTATGACTGGAATAAAATGTGCACTTTTGGTCAACTTATCAAATATAACCAAAATGGTATTGTCCCTTTGTGACATGAGTGTGAATACCACAATTAAATCCATAGTAATGAATTCCCATTTGGAAATAGGAACGCCATGCAGTTGTAGGAGGCTTGTTGGGTGGTGGTGATCAACCTTCACCTACTGACACTCAAGGAACTTAGCAACAAATTGGACCACATTATGTTTCATGCCTACCCAAAATAAAATTTTTGTCATGTCCGAATACATTTTCTTCACATGAGGATGTGCAGAGTAAAGTTATCTATGGGATTCCTCAAGGATAGTGCTTTGAATACATCCCTCCTAAAGAATGTGCATCCTTCCTTAAAATCTCAACAATCCATCTACTTCAAGGATATATCCTTCAAAATTAGATTCTATATGCCTCCCACTCTGGAGCGATAAAGTAACTTTTAAATACCAAATTATCTCCAAGAAGTTGTCCCAATACTCGCTCTCTCAAATTTTCCTTTAAGGGATCTAGGGAGAAGATCTATGGCCTTCTTCTCAGGGTATTATCCACCACGTTCTCCTTTCCCTTGATGTACAAAATTCCAAAATTGTACTCACTCATAAATCCGCTCCATCACCTCTTCCTAAAATTCAAATCCATTGGAGTGAAGAGATGCTTTAATATTTCATGATATGTTTTGATCTTAAAGCTTCACCCCATAAGATAATTCCTCAAAATCGTTAGAGCTAGCATTACAATTTCCAACTCTAAATCATGAGTAACATAAATCCCATAATTCAACTTCATCTTCCTTGATGTATATGCTATCACTCCCCCATATTTCATTAACATAGTTCCTGACCCTTGCTTTGAGGAATCCATGCACACTGTGAAATATTTATCCATATCAAGCACTCAAGGATTGGCGCACTAGTTAGTAATATCTTAAGCTTGATGAATGCACTGCCACATTGGTCATTCCACTCATACATGATTCCCTTGCACTGCAATGTGGTGATGGATTTCAAAATATTTGAGAACCCTTCCACAGACCTTCGATAATAACTATCTATCCCCATGAAGCTTCCCACCTCATGAGAATTTTTTGGCACTAGCCAATCCGTTATGGCCATCACCTTTTCTGGGTCCATTGAAATTTCTTCTCTCGAAATAATATGACCAAGATAGTGAATCTCTTTCTGAGAAAAGAAAGAGAATTTAACCAAATTTACATACAACATCTTCTCTCTTAGGCATGACAACACCACTTGCAAGTGTTCCTCATATTCTCTTTTTTTCATGTAATAGATGAGAATATCATCTAGAAATACTTGCACAAAGTGGTCTAAGTACTTTCAGAATACACCATTCATGAGGCTCATGAGTACAACGGCTGCATTAGTCAAAACAAAAGACACCAATATGAACTCATAATTTCCAAACCAATTTTAGAAGGTGGTTTTATGAATGTTTCCTTCCTTAATCCTTAACTAGTGGTACCCTGATTGTGTTGGGTATGTGTTATATTCTTTGCACGAGTGGTAGTGTCTAAGCGTCTTCGCCGGGCGCACAGGGGGGCGAAGCCCCCCGCACGGGGGTTCGGGGGCAGTGCCCCCAAATTTTTTTTTCGCACCGAGACGACATATTATCGGGAAGACATATTTCCGGGACCACATGATATTTAGGTGGTTTTTCGGCACATGGTTTTTTGCTGATGGTTTTCTATTTCCAGTTAAGGAATTAGGGTTTTGGACTAATCCAGGTCATTGGGTTAGGGTTTTGGATGACGCTAGCTCCTA
>SNQJ01S0110512.1:0-24433 GCA_010110895.2 Picea sitchensis
GAGTAGAGAAGTATTGGATGTTTTGACTCCTCCATGTTATGATACTGATACTGACATAGTTGATTTTGACGAGTTCATACATGTTGGAAGACGTAGGTGGGATGCGTTTAGTTATGATACAGATCCCATCTATGACATAAAAGGTCATCCCCAAGTGTTGCCTTCACAATTGTCACAACAAGCTCTTGAATAGTGGCAACAGGGAGATGAGATTTTTACTGACTCTCCACAAACACCCAAGGTTGACCGAGTACAACATTTCACTGATGATTTTCGGTCTTACCTTGAGGCCTTTGATGAGTACTCCTCCGAGCACTTAGATTTACCCTGTGAAGATGACTATCAACTGCCACTATGCTCAGATTTTGATAGGAGTGAAAACATTGTTTGCCTAAAGAAGGATTCTCATTACTTTTCACTCCAGCCACCTGTCATTACTTTACCGTGCTTTTCCATTAGAGGTGTAGTTGGGAAGTAGCTTTTTTATGTTGAGTTTCCTCCTAGGCAAACCCTAGACTCCAAGGGTTGGTTGGGTACTGCAAGTTCCAATCAAGTTTTCAACTTTCCCTTGATAGTTTTCCAGTCATCTGCTAAATCTTTGTCGATCCCTTCCTTGACTTCGGAGCGTGTGGATGTCCTAGGTAACCAATTTACAGTCCCTTTGAGTCAGTTTTCTGAACCTTGTATTTTTCATGACCCTTTCTTGGATTGGATTGAGTACTTTTCTCAGAGATGGACTTGGCAGGATTTTAACCCTCCCGCCCGCCTCCATGAGTTAGATTCCGACTTTCCCAATGATATGATGTATATTCTAACTCATGACATTTTTGTGCTTGATTTATCACTGTTTTGGTTTATGATGAAGCATAAAGGCAGGTATCGAGGAACGTTGTTGGGTTGGCTTCACTGGTTGTTTGACTACACCAACATGCAACCAACAGGTAAGTACAGGTAAGTATTTCAATTTCTATTTTCATTTATGATTACTCTATATACATATGTGTTATATTTGCGGGAATTGTAATACTACCACCCCATCTTTGCTGCTAATGTTTCTTTTCAAGTGTGAGTAGGTCTGCTTGGGGTTTATGCCGGAGAGATGCGGGGTTCTCATGCGCTCGATGAGCATGTCCACGAGTTGGAGCGGATGTTGTCAGTTCTAGGGATAGCAGGAGATCGTGTCTCGAGGCCCGCGGGTCCTAGACAAAGGGTATCGAGAGCGGGATTGACCTAAGCATGGCCACTGGAGACCCATCCTTCTCTTTTACGCCAAATTGTCTTGTCATCCATAACAACATCCATCACCATCATCTTGGACTTGCATCGGAGAATACTCATGCTCCATAAGGTAATTGGTGTCCAGTGTATCATGGTATATCAATGTTTGATCATTATAACTTTTCTTATGTATATATGCATCGGGTTTCTTTACATTTCGATGGCGGATCTTACGCACTAACCCACTTGGCCATTGTTGGGGATTAGCAGGGTGCCTAGCAAGCAACATCCATGGGTTTGGTTTAGCCACTAGAGTTGAAGGCCATTGTCGATCCTCCATACAATCATTTTATCTTATTTCCTATACATCCATCCCATTCCCATAATTAAAGGTCATTAGGATGACCTTTGAGGTTACACTTTGTCATGGGAAGAAGGACTAAAGGCCCAGGGGGTAAAAGTAGATGGTAAAGATAAAATATATGAAATAAAACCTAGAGATGCCTTGCTTAGGGATCCCCGAGAAGGCAAAAGGCCTCGATAAAAGCTCAAAAGGGACAGAAAATAACAAAACAGAGGCCTAACGAGGATGGGAGGTCTCATCGGTAGATCTCATTATGTTCATAGGTATCTAGCGTTATGACATTGCCACTATCTGGTCATACTTGTGAGCAATGCCGCTTGGTTGCATGGCCAAGGGAAAGGGGCCTCATCACGAGCCAAACCTTATCATTTTATGTGAAAATACTAGTGGAATTGCTGCTTGTCGACTCAGCCACCCGCGCCAAGGTAGTGTTCTGCAGTGGGACAGAGTAAAGAAAGAAAAACAATAAATAAATAAAATAATAAAAGAGCAATAAAGGGGGCTTGGAAAAAGTGCATCCATGGCGGGTATAGCTCGCCTCCTACAAGGGCACCCACCGACGATACCCGGTCTTCATTATGATTGGACTTCCTTAGACCATATCACTTCATGTACATGGCTTGAATAATCTTCAATGGAAACTTTCTTCTTCTTATGGATACTGGCCAATAGGTTGTCTGTCTATTTCTTCAACTTTGTATGTGTCGGTGTAATGTCTTTGAGCTATTAGATTATTGCTAAGGGTTTTATGCATGTATTTGATAAATTTAATGATGAGATATGATTGTTGTTGCTATGATCCTTGGGACTAATGAGCCCATGGAGAGCGAGGATTTTTATGTGCAGGACCATACACGACGGACAAGTACCAAAGGACCGGTACATAGAGGATATGGTTAGTTCGGACCTCCATGGGTTGAAGATCCCATCGGATGGTTGTTGGATGGAAGAGACAAGACAACGTTATGATAAGCCATTGCACAAGAAGAAAGAAAGACGTTCCACCCATGACGCATGGTGACCCGAACCTAGGAGGATCACCCCGCTTGGATGGAGCGTTTGCCCCTTGATGGGCGGGGCGTCACCCTAGGAGAGTTTGACGTTATCTTGAGCGTGTGGCGGTGTGTTGAGGTTATTGGCACGTGTGTCAGCTTGGAGGAAGCCCTAGAGGGCTAACGTCTCACTTTTGGATGTTGGATATGCCCAAAGAGGGCCAACGTCTCCCTCAGATGGGCTTGGCGTCCCACCTTTTTCTCATTTATGTCATTTACTTAACAATTAATGTAAAAAACAGTGTAAAACTGGTAGTCAGCCTTGTCGGTTGTTTTAATGACCTATTTTGTAATTAAGGTCATGGATTAGTATATATTGAAGATTTTTCCCTCATTTTAACATAACACAACTCGCTCTCTTGTAAGACTATCTTTTAACCTTTGTTTTGGTATTTTTGGTGTTGGAATTGAGGCGCAACTCTTCTTGGAGAATTTCTCTTAGCATATATGGTGTTCTCTCAAGGAAGGTTTACAACTATAGGGTTTGATTAGCCATTCTTCATGACATGTAAGTGAATTTTTCATACAAAAACTTCTTAAAGTGAATGGTTATTAGCTTAATTTCTTGCATTTGCTATTATATTGTTGTGAAGAGCCCTGGGTAGAAAGCACACAAGTAGGAGTCATTGCTATATGTCTCCTTGTTTGAAAAATTTTAACCATTGAAGGAAGATATAGCCTAGCGTACTACTTTTCTCCCTTTTGAGCTAGCGTTGAAGTGATAGGTTGAAAGAGGGAGACGTCCTAGACCTAGTTGAATCTACACCTAGTGTTTTAACCTTCTAGGTTTAAATTGCCCAAAACACTTTCTCCTTAAATATGTACTTTGAAACTAGCCGTTTTTCCAAAATTATTTAGAAAGAGGAGGAAGAACCGCGAGGCCTTGCTTAAGCAGCAGAATTGAGCCTCCTTCCCTTAGGTTTTACTGATTCAGACCTGTAGTTGCAACACCTTGGAACCCTACCTTCGAGTCTCTGGTTTGAGTCCTCCTGATACTTTTTTCCCTTGCTTTGACTCCATTTACCACAAGGCACTAGTAATTTCTCCAACATTGAGCTTGTAGTGTGCAAAATCATCTTTTAAAACTTTTAATTTTTGAAACCCTAACTAACTTCACTACTAACCTAGGTTGGCGTCATACTTGACACATCAAGCCTTCTAACTATCAAATAAGCAATTAAAAGATGGCGTGAAGCATTTCTTGAGAGCAATTTGTTGATTGAAAATCTTGTTGGCAGTGTTTTGGATATTGATGGTCCGGTGATCTTGCGCCAGAGCTATTTAGTAGAATGTTAACTGTCTATCTATTATATTTAGCAGTAGATGAAATTAGATAGTCGAGAAATTACTAACCGCGCAGGTTATAGCTTGCAAATATTGTATTGTTATCATCTTGTTCTAGGAATGTGTTTTCAACGAGGACTTCACTTCTTGATAGTGATTATTTGGATTATCGTCTTGGTGGTAACACAACGAGGAAATTAACTCTTGATAACATTCTTGCCCTCTTCAAACCCAGTTCCAAGGATGTCTCCTGGGCTAACCTACCTAAACTGAAGAACACTCCCCATCGGTGACATTAGATTGAGGAAGGTTCACGTTAAGCCAGTTGTCCACTATTAAGCCTATGACCTAAAGCCTAAGCTAGCGATAACAATGCAAATCCATGAGAATGCTTGACCCGAGTTCTTAGCCGATGCGGATTTAACCGCGATTCACAACCACCCATGTCGATAGAAAACATATGGGATTTTAGGTGGTAAGTCAGGTTGGAGATGCACATTTTCACATTACCCTCCACATTTCATGGAACCACCATTGGCAATCTGATTTAGAAATTGTTGAAAACATGGATGTAGCAATAAGTTTCTTAGGCAATGCGATAGAATAAAATTATGGGTGCTTCCACTATCAACGAGTGACTTCGATGCTTGATGTGAGCGATTAACTTGAGGGTTTGGGAGTGGAAGCCGGTGAGAGCATTGAGAAAAATTATGGGTTCTTCTGCAGGACGGTCAGAAGGA
Organism: Picea sitchensis; assembly: GCA_010110895.2. Lineage (NCBI taxonomy): Eukaryota > Viridiplantae > Streptophyta > Pinopsida > Pinales > Pinaceae > Picea > Picea sitchensis. The sequence goes on from SNQJ01S0110512.1 coordinate 4,659, forward strand.
GGGTTTATTTCAAAACTTTCTGGTGACTCGGGCACAAAGGGAGTTTCAACATCCTCTTCGAGAAATATCCTGAGAGATGACCATAAAAATCTTTGTTCGCCCACACTTGTGGTTTGGGAAATATTTTTCATCATAGTGATAACAAAGGCCTTTGAGTTGGCATTTAGCCATTTCAACCACAGTCAATTTTGGATCTTTAATGGGGCGGAGGGTAGTGGGATTTACAGTTTAGGGAGAGGAATAAAGGAGGAGTTTCAGTTTTTGAGAGGAATGCAACTTTGTTGTGCTTCTTTAGCTCTTTTGGTAGCCTCCCCCAACTTGCGTAGGAGTCGAAACCATGAGGACATCGGCCCGAATCTCATCCCGGGCCGTTGATAAAACACTCTCGAAAGAAAGCTTTAGTCATGCCCTCTGTTCAAAATCCAGGTGTTTAAAGGTAGCTATGAAGTCTTCTCTTGTTCCTAATTGTTTCAGCGCTTTGTGAAATCGTTAATTGATGATCCAGCGTTCATAAAGCTTCGATCCTGAGTGGGTCAAGCAATATACCCTTGACATGAAGTTTTTCTCCGTGCCACCATTGCCAACATTCTTGATCTAGATGGAGAACACCATCTGGGAGTTTAGCCAAGTCATCGTAATTCCATTATAAGAAGGAAATAATGTTCATTTGGAGTTTTCCAACTAATTGGGGTCGAGCCATCAGAAATTTGATCACATCCCACCGAAGGCGTGGAGTCCACGTTAGTGATGGGGATGAAAGGTATGGAAATGGGAGGAATATTCACCTTCAATCTTTGGAGGTGCATCGGAGAAAGAAGAAGGTCATCTGTAGGGATCTTAGGTTGGTGTAGAATTGAAGGCAAAAGACAGTTAAGCTAAGGTGGTCAGGTTTTGTTTGACTTCCTCCATTGAGAATTTTGCCTTGGTGTATTTATGGTTTTATTGATGGATGTATCGATGGGCAACAATAGCAGTTTTCACTTCTTTTGGGTCTCAGAAACCCAGTTACAGGAATGTTGAAGTGAAGCTTCCGAGGTCTTAGCCTGGTATAAGGCCATGAGGATGGGTGAGCGAAAAGCGGTAGTCAAAAATTTTGCGAAAAATGATATGGATGAATGATAAGGAAAGATGAATCAATGGGAATAGGTCTCAAACTGATGAAGAATACACTGTGGAGTTCTCGGTCTGAGAAGAGCTCTACTGGAGTTATACTCAGTCTAAAGAATACACCTAGGAGTTATACTCAGGTCACGAAGAATACTCTGACGTGAAATGTCACAAATGCTTAACAGGAAAGAATGTGTATTTCTTGGAAGCGAACGATTTAGTGACAATAGATCTTATGCATTTTAATTTGTTTATGTTTACGTCCCCAAGGGTTATGTATTCAAAGGTTATACATACAAGGGTTTTCCATATGCTATAACTCTCGATGTATGTCTGAGGTCCAACAGTACTTCGACCCTGTATCTCGGGCGCACTAACAAGGAGGATAGAGCCGTACCCATGTACCGTGCTATCCGATATGGAGTACTAAAAGAGCCTCTTCCCGAGTGTTATTTGTTCTCGGTGGCACTATAACAGTTAGGCAATCGATCGATTGATCTATAGTGGAGCTTGGAAATCTAGATGGAATTCATTGCAGATTGTTTGTCGATCACGATACCACTTTCGGTACCAACGAGGGGGTTACAGAATTGGCCAACAGATGTGGCAAGAACCACTTGTATTTCTGGTGTATGAATCCCTCAGCAGCGGGTTTATCTTTTGTAGCAATGAGATCTTTGTGGCAAAGGCAATGGAATCACGTCTCTGAAAAAATTCCACAATTTCTACATAGGGAAAAGTATTATAATTTTCACTTGTAATATACCCAGGATAAAAAGTATGCATAATATGAATAAAATGCTAGAAAAGGCAGAATAGCGATAATATAACCAATGTAATCTCCACAATAACAGAAATGATATAAGAACAACAAACGGAAATAACACTTTGATTAGAGAGAAAACGTGTTCACAGTCCTCTTCGAGGGGCAGCCTTGATCAGTGGCTACAATTTACAATATCAGAGCTGGGGTTTTCATTGCCCTTAGCCCTTTATTTATGCTAAATATGTCTATCGAGAGAAACATCTAGAGGAAGATCCTTCTAGAAGCTGAAACTTCTATTAAGTCTTCTTAAATAGGCCTTATTCTATTTTATTGAAAACCTTATTAATATTGACCTTTATTACATCAGAATATTGATCTACTACATGCGAGGAGTTAGGACCTAACATAAAACAACCAAACCATATTTCCTTATTACTCTATGCCAAAACACCAATCAAGACAAGCTTCCAGAAAAATTCTAGAAATTTGGACCTCATAAAGAGGAAAAATCCCTCAAGAAGTGATGATAAAGATGAGTGAATTGTCTCTCTATTTATAGGGGAAAGGAAATCAACTTCACTCTTTCATTAAAATAATAATTTTAAAACCAATTTCCACTAATCTAGCCTAAAGAGGGGGGTAAAACCCTCTTCAATAATTAAAATAATATAAATAATTCAAAGTTTGGGCTTCTTAAGCCACATGTGCCAAAATTTAGGGACCAAAGCCCTCAAAAGTGGGTGTCGATGCGATGCCCAACCTCCAAAGGCCAGGCTTCTCTCTCCTCCATAAAATTTGTGATCAAGGTGGGCCAACAAGCCCCCAAAGCCTTCAAAATACCAACCTTCCAAGCTTCTCCTAAATTTGGGTGCATAACCACTCCAATGTTAAGATGTGCTTGTTTGACCATAAACGATATCACAATATTTTCCATAACCATGGGCATGCAACCACCCATGACACTATAGCTTGCTAGATAGAATAATTTTGGAATCAGTACCAGACCAACATATAACCAAGAGATAGTGTACCTCTCTCTCTCTCAAGGATAAGCGCTGAGTAAGAAGTCACAGAGCCATAAACCAAGACCAAAACCTAGCTGCAGTAGTTGGAGTTGCACTCCTCCTCCAGACTCGTGCACTACTTTGTCTTGTGTGAGATTATGAGTGAGAGTGTTCCAAATGAGATCAAGTGCCCTCTATTTATAATGCTCTTTGTCTCCTATCCAGGCCGACTTGTTCTTTTAGAGGCTAATGCTTCAATATTAATTATTTTATTGAGTCGACTTGTCTTTTAGGGTTTCTACACACACATTTAGGGTTTCTCAACTAGAATATTCTAATCTGATGGGAGGAACACACATGAGTCGATACCTCTTATGACTACTGTAATATCAACACTCACATTGGTCACTATAATTATGGTATTTTTCAAACAACCAAGTGAAACATAAATTATCAACTTGAGAAAGTCTTTTGTTTCTAAGATAGTTGCGCACTATATATACTCAATTCCAAAAGCACTTAGTGTTGTGACGAAATCATTCTATCTAAACTGGCAGAGTGTTGAAGCTCTGAATTGTATCTACGGGGAAAGAGATCTCCTATTGCAATTCTTTATAGTTCAAATTAAGAATCACGGATTACATTTAAAATAACATTGCAATGGTAGAACAACTATCTTGTAATCAAGGAACTTGTGTCCTTACTCCTCAAGCGGGGCCTAGAATTACTAACACTCTTTCATGAAAGCAATAATCTTGAAAAACAATGGCTCTATCTAGCAGGAGAACAAGCCTTGGTTCGCTACGTCTAGGAGCCTTGGGCCTTCTTCCATTTAGCACACTTGTGAGATTGAAGTCTCTGAGAGAACAAGGCGGTCGATTCCTTTCTTTCTAAGGTCTCAGCTTGATTCGATTAACAGGAAAAGTAGGCGGTAGGATGTTTGGTTCTTTCCTTCCTGAGTAGGAACCCTAGATCCAACCCCTGACTAACACACCTGCAGAGATAAAAGGAAATATACAGAAGACAAAGTGTTGCAGTCCCTTCTGGTGGCGAGGAACCTTAACCAAATCTCACAGCTAGCACACTTGCTGAGGGTAAAAGGAATTAGAGAGGAATAGTGTTAGGTCCTTCATTTGAAGCGAGGGGACTTTTAACCAAATCTCTGGCTAACACAGCTGCGGGGGAAAGAGATCTACTTGCGAAGTCAAGATGGATTAGATTCATTCACAATACGGCGAGGAACCTTTATCAGACAACTGTCCTAACCTGTTGAAGTGGGAATGAATTCTGGAGAGTGCGATATTTTAATCCCTTTACGTACGTGCGAGGAATCTTTAATCAAACTTACCGCTAACATAGAATCACCACACAAGATTAGCTGCAAAGGTACAGGACACAATAATGAGCGGTGGTGGTGACTTTGACAGCAATGCATCAAGCAGTCTTTGACAACTATGATGGAAACAAAATATAAGCAGGAATTAACAATCACACTTCTAACTAAGGGGTGAATCTTGTGAAAGAAGGTGGGTACTCCTTCTCACAAAGATTCCACAACGAGGAAAGCTTGAGCCAGATTATCAAAGATTCTTCCTATTCATCTGTTGAAATATCACATTACAAGTGGAAAGATCGGGAACTACGTCCACGCTTCTCTACGAGTTCTTAGTACATAAAAGTTGGATCCTCGAATGATGATTTCCCCTCAATTAAAGAAATCTCATGGTATAATCGATACAAAGGCGGATCACGGATCCTACACTTCATCGGATCACTTTTCTAAAATTAGCATAGGGTGTCCTATCTTTCACGCAACTGACTGCTAATATCATTTGGACGAAACATTAACGTGCAATTTGGGTATAGCAGCTTCTTCACATGAAGCGCTAATCTTTGTTCCGATATCGCCAATTCCGTCTGTTAAATGCGTGAATTCATGGCTCTTTATTGATAGGTTTATTTTACACTTCATTTGTCGGGACTTCGTCATTTGACATAAGTGGCGGCCTCCCTCGTGTCTCGGCATGCATACGGATATGTGGTATAGTGTTTGGCTTATCGTCCCGCCAGTTATTCCTTAGCGATATAAGTGTTTCAACATTTATCTTGGTTGTGTAGCATCTTAGGTGTTTTGTGTGACTTTAGATAGTTACGTGTTTGACATCGGCCTCGAGATACTGATACGAAAATATGGATGCCAGACATCTTCTAATCAATGGTTGGTTCAAAGTAATGTAAAGTATTATGCAAAGCGGATTAATATAATAATGAGAAAGGGCGTTGTGTACCTTGGAATGACCAGGTGAAATGATAGTATAAGTCAAAATCGGTGATGAAGGGGTATAATAATGGCAAAGTATGGGCAAAAAATGGTACAATATGGTCCTAACAACTCCCTCCTAGCTAGGGAGAGTATTAATAGGTAACATCGTCATAGCCACACATGCTATCGCATGATCACACAGATCAAATCACACTATCGCATGATCACACAGATCAAGTCATGAGAAACATCACCACTATCAGTATCCTCTGATATCATCTCTCGAGACCATACTCCATCTGAGTGATCGGGCATGATGAAAAATAAGTCACTCATTCAACAGAGTGATAGAAGGACCATTCTTCTAATCCAGATATATGTCCTAAAAGAATGATTGTCCCAACAGATGTTGAATGTACTCAATGGATCCAAGAACCATCCACTCCACTGCATCATCTCTAAGCCGTACTAGCATGATGTGAATGCATCATATCTAAGTTGTGAAGGCATGATGTGGAGTACCATCTACATCATCTCTAAGTCGTACTAGCATGGTGTCAATACACCATATTTAAGTTGTACTCACATGATGTATATCAATGCCTCTGCATCATCTCTAAGTTGTATGATCATCTCTAAGTTGTATTAGCATGATGCTTTGCATCATATCTAAGTTTTACTAGCATGATGTGAGTCACCTACATCATCTCTAAGTTGTACTAGCATGATGCTCTGCATCATATCTAAGTTGTACTAGCATGATGCAACTTAGGCATAAGCATCATCTCTAAGTTGTACTAGCATGATGTCAATGCATCATATCTAAGATGTACTAGAATGATGCGTATCAGGACCTCTGTATCATATCTAATTTGTACTAGCATGATGTTGAAGAATCACATCTAATTTGTAATAGCATGATGTTGAAGCATCATATCTAAGTTATACTAGCATGATACACATCAACAATTTGTCAACTTGGACCATTCTCCACATGGAGAATGTCTGTCCATCAACACTCCCTCCCAATAGAGAAATTCATCTCCTCCCTTCCAATCAATGGAGAAATCTCCATGAGTCCCAGCTTGTATCTCAAGTATGAGAACTTTATCTTGGACATAGGATTTGTCAAAATATCAGTTTCCTCATCGGTGGAGATGTATTGTAGAATCACTTCTCCCTTTTAGAATTTATCAGGGATAAAGTAGTACTTGATCTCAATGTTCTTCGACCTGTCATGGAACACAAGGTTATTTGAAATATTCACACAAATTTGATTATCACAATATATTACAGTTGAATACAACACCCGATCAAATAGTCCAGAAACCAGCTTACAGAGCCATACTACTTCCGTACAAGCATCACAAGCTGCAATATATTTTGCTTCTGCAGTTTTGAGTGCAAAATACTTATGTTTCCTGCTAGCCCATAATATCATAACAGATCCCAAACTGAAACATATCCTAGAATTACTATTTTTGTCATCCACACTCCCTACCCAATCTGAATCAGTAAATCCATGCAGTTGTACACCACTGTTTGAAACATATCTCAAACCATAGTTTAGCATCCTGTGAAGATATCTCAAAATATTATTTGCAGTTATCGAATGCTCATGTCTAGGTTCCACCTAGAACTAGCTCAACATGTTCACAACAAAGAAAATGTCTGGTCGGGTATCCACCGAATACATCAATGAGCCAATCAACTATCGGTACAGGGATGAGTGTACTGGATCATAATCAAAGCTTCTCAACTTCCTCATATCTGTTAGCATGGGAGTTGCAATGGATTTGCAATCCATCATCCCAAACATCTGAAGGATATTTACAACATACTTCCCTTTCCCTAGGAAGATTTCACCACGCTTCTGCCATACTTCTAGTCCCAAATAATAATGCATGAGACTAAGATCCTTCATATCGAATTCAGAGGCTAGTTCCTTCTTACATTGAATAATGAGAGGCTCTGCAACTATCAGAAACAAATCATCAACATATAGTAGTAGGATCACAGGTGCATCATTCACAACCTTGTAATAAAGGTTTGGATCAACATAGCTCTTGGAAAATCCAAGTCTCGTCATGTAATTGTCAATTCATGCATACCAAGATCTTGGAGCTTGCTTGAGTCTATACAAGACCTTCTTTAATCTGCATACATGGGTATCTCTCGAGTGTACCTCAAAACCTTAAGGTTTCTCTATGTATACTTCTTCCTCAATTACTCCATTGAGAAAAATGGTCTTTACATCCATCTGATGTAAATTCCAACCCATGGATGCTTCAAGAGATATGATGGCTCTGATAGAGGTATATCTAGAAACTGGAGAAAATGTCTCATCATAGTATTATCCCTCCTACTGGGAGAACCCTCTAGCCGTGAATCTCGTCTTGTATTTACCGATACTCCCATATACTGCATGCTTTATATTATAAACCCACTTGAGGTTACTACTGACTTTCCTTCGGGTCTAGGCACAATTTCCCATACATCATTTTTCATGATGGATTGATATTCTTCCATCATAGCTTCCTTTCGTTCTTTCTTCTTGATTGCTTCCTCAAAGGTGGAAGGTTCTGTATTGACAAGACTTGTCATGAGTGCCACATAACTAGATAATATTTTGGGCATCTTGCTTTCCCTGAAGGTTCCACTGGGAGCTTTATGTCTTTCTGCTTCTTGTAAGGTGAATTCTAGCCATGTTGGCACTAGTAGAATTTGGCAAATAAATGACTATGTGACTAAAACTTTTAGTCACGACAACAAAAAATGACTAAATTATACTATTTTTTGCAACACATGTATAAATGACTAAATAAATGACTAATTTGATTGTCAGGTAAAAAATAATTACTCACACACATAAAAATGACTAAATAAATGACAAATTTGATTGCCCGGTAAAAAACACAACTAAATAAATATTAGTCACACAAATCAAAATGACTAAAGACTCCTATATAGACTAAAGACTATTAAATCTATTGTGTTTTTTTCACCATAACTATAAACTATGTGCTTAGGAATAAGCATATTAGAAAGTTGTATATAATATTAAATAGAATATATGAAATTAATTAACCCTAGTACTAGAAATTTCATCCAAAAATTATGAACGATGAGCAACCTCTTACACTTATTCCTCTTCCTCCTCACATTGTTGTCTAGAATGAAGATATTCTAATCAAAACATGTTTCACCCCTTGCGAGACATCTCACTTATACAAGCAACTATTTTCATGTGGTTGGGGCCATGTGCATTAAGTCCTAGGTCAATTTGGCATAATATTAGATGCCCCCATGGCCTATTAGCCAAAGGGGCCTTTCAAGAGTGTTGTACACCAACTACAAATATATATTGTTAATTCTTCCATAATGGGAGGGCCTTGCTTGCAACATAAGAATATTAAACATAGGCTAAGATTTTTTTTTTAACCAAAACATATGCTAAGAAATTAACCTAGTGGTACATAACATGATATTGCAACATACGTTATTGTGCCACTCATGGAAACATACATTATTGTGTCACGCAGAGAAAAAGTACCACGCCATGTTCACAATACACTAGCGGGACACATGCATATTGATAAACCACAATTCGATACATTTGATATCATTTGTAAAAATCATTGCAATTCATGGATATGCAGACTGGCACGAAGTGGGAAAATACAGTCGGGATCAGTTGTAATTCGACGAGAAGGGACATTGTTTTTGTGAGTGAGGATTTTGCAGGGAGTGATGCAGTGCAGAGGCATCCATGGTTAGGGTTGAAGTGGTAGATGACTAGTGTTGGTTGAACCATTTGTGACTCATAGGTGGAGGGTGTATCCCTTGGGAGTGTTTCCTTTGTGACTGAGGTGCATGAATGAGGTGCATTGTGTTTCCTTTGTGACTGAGGTGCATGACCGAGGTGTATTTGTGACTGAGGTGCATTTGTGGAGTCAGTCGTGAGGTGGGCCTGAGTAATATTGGAGCCCATGAGGTTTATTTGGGGATTTTATATTCTAGAGCCGACCAGAGGAGGGGGTTTACTGTTAATTGAGAATTGGAGCTATTATGATAGGGTTTTGGGTTAATTGGAGCATTATTGGAGCTTGGATGCATATATAAGAAGTTTCCATGACCGATAAAAATGCGGTGGAGAGAACTTGGAGACTACTCAAAAGGTGAACTAGGATTTCGGAATTGCAGAGGCCTTCAGTGAAGTCACATGTATGATTAATGTGTTTCTTTTGTTTTGATTTCGGAGTGCAGGGTTTCTAATTAGGATCTGGTTTCTATAAGCTTGTATATTTGCAGTTTTTTGTATATTTATGCAACGATACACTTGGACTACTAGGTCCCTCCATCAGTTTGACATACATGTCCATACAAACCTTGACATTGTTAGATTTGCAACAATTTTCTTTATGTGTTTCTACTTGGCTCCCAGAGCTAGAATAAACATGCTTAGAGTGGCGAGTTTATGGATTCACATGGATATTCTTTAGGAGAGGGAAATAGAAAGAAGATTTTGGGTCAAGATACATATAATTTGGAAATGCCAACCATGTTGTTCCCTTACCTCCTTCATCAAGGTCCAAATCATGGACTATGAAGGCACATGACTGGAAAAGCACCCTAATAGTGTGTGCTCTTTTAGTGGTGACAAATAATTTCATATTCAGAAACAAAATTTTCAATGGGTACAACATCATTACCTTATGGTATACTTCGGGGATGAATTTATGTGGTATTGTTCACCTAGTTTCCTGAGCTAGAATTACTATGAATGATTGGAAGTGGAAGTTGGATTGAATGATTTGCATTTGGGCCCTGATTGTACCATTAATGGTTTTGAAAGGCCCTGTAGTGGTAAGAAAAAACAATAATGGTCAACACGGGATAGTTAAATCAGAGGGGATAGGAAGTAAATGTGACAAGAAATGCATGAACATTAGTTGTGGTGTGTCTATATTTCATATGCCAGAGTTTGGATGACAATATTCATGGTTGTTTGAGCTCTGTTCCCATTGTTTTTCATGTATCTATATTTCTCATGAATTGCATCCCAAGAAAATTCTTCATGGTTTCAGAGCATTAATTTAACATGACGTTGAAAAATTATAGAGTTCATCTTAGTTCATCATCATCAAATTGAAAAAAAATCATTAGAGTATAAATCAATTCATTTTTGTCAGCTTCAGAATGCAAATCTTTCCTTGGAGAACAAAATATCCTTATCATATTTGCACCTTCTTTTCTCTATTGCAATGATACAACTAACAAGATGAGGGAAATCTGACCTATATTCATTTTGTAAGTTTTGACATATGTGCAATTTAGGTCCGACAAGGTTAATATCTTTTGCTACTATAATTCAATCCTAACTCTATGCAAGTTTGTTTAACAATTTTTAGTTTATTGTTGTCTTATCTTGTGTTAAGGGGAGAAAATTACCAGGAGAATCTAGGAGAAAATGAACAGGGTATTATATATACTTAATTGCAATATCTTACCTCTTTTCTCATTGAAGGCTATATAAATGCTTCTAGATTACAAATAGGAAAGTTGCTTGGAAATGGTAAGAAGGCATTTTTGAAATTTTTCGTGGCTCTAGATTAATAGCCTTAGGTGAAAAGCTTGGATATGATTAATGAGGAAACATGAATATCATTCTTGACCTTAGAATTAAATCTCATGAAAATTATTTTTCTCAATATACTACTTATGGTCAATGCCAATTGGTTGTTGGCTTACACATGTATTCATATGCTACACAGTGAAATTCATCTATCTACTGGAAACAATTGTTGAATCTCGCAATCATGACATATTCCTATCTTGCAACTAGGGAGGCATTCTAATCCTTGTACCTTTTCCAGTTACCCTATTTGCATTTTCTCCTCTTGTTTGTTGTGGTAGTTAAAAATAAAAATAATTTGCACCTTTTCTTTATTGCATTGATTCAATTAATGAGAAAAGGAAAACCTGACCTGTATTCATTTTGGAAGTTTTGACATACATTGTCCAATTTAGGTCCAAAAAGGTTAATATCTTTTGCTACTATAGTTCCAAGTCTATCCCTATACAAGTTTGTTTAACCATGTTTAGTATATTGTTTTCTTAACTAGCATAAAGGAGAGAAAATTACTGGGAGGATCTAGTAATATATGAACAGGGTATTAACAAAGGATTAATTACAAGATATTTCTTCTTTTTCTTGTTGAAGGCCATATAAATGCTTCTAGATTCCAAATAAAAAAGATTCCTAAAAATGATAAGAAGGAAACAAGAGCCAACATGCTTTCTTTGGTTCCCACTGCAAGATAGTAGTTCTTTTCTAAAAAATCCCTTTCTAGCATTGATCTGGATTATTTTCGGCACAAAATGAGAGCAGATATATAATAAAGAAATGCACAAAGATAATGTGGATATATAATAATATAACATAAATGTATCAGAGATGAAATCATAGACACAAAGATACAATAATACACGATTTCTATTAATGAAATAAATGTACAGAGATTGTAAAAATACAGAGTGAAAGACTCGCTAGAATGGTGGCAGCTTATCTCTGAGAAGAGATATGACGGCTACTCGCATTCGCAAGAAGATGATTACAATGAGGCTTTGAAGGCCTTTTTACAATAAACAAGAATTCAAAAAACCCTATACATCCAAAAACCTAACCCTAGGAGATGAAGCATCAAAATTCATGTGGGCCCCGTTTGGGTAAGTTAGTACATCAATTTCCCGGGGTTGTAACTTTTGCATACGATCTCCGTTTTAGGTGTATGATAGCCTGTTGGAAAGGTATCATCGAGGAGATTCATTTTGGGGTCTCAATAATGCCTTCAAATATCATTGAGAAGATTTATATTGAAAAACCTTCATTTAGGCCCTCAAAATAGCCTCGGAAGTTAAAAACTGCTAAAAATAGCAAATTACCAAAATTGCCAGAAAACTATTTTGAGCCAGTTGGAAAAGGTGGGTGGCCACCGATATCCACCTGGATCAATCCTCCCTCCTTATGAAGCAATGGTATCCATTTCATTGAGTGCTTGGGGGAGAGGGAAACGTGTTTATTGAATCTGCATCTTGAGGAGCTACTTGCCTTGTTGGAGAAGTTGCGTTGCTTAGCTCATTGAAGGTTGTCACAGACATGTGGCTAGAAGGGTTGGACATTTTTAGCCAGTCTGGCTACACGAGATGCATGTGTGCAGAAGGAATGTTTGCGCTTTGTTGCAACCTTATCGACCTTATTTTGTTGGATGGAGGGTGCTTGGGGCGAGGTTGTAGTGGTTGCAGTGTCCTTCTGTTCCCCTTTTGAATAGATTGTGAAGAAGCTGAATTTTGCAGTATGAGATACTACCTTGCGACATTGTTTAGGTGGAACAATAGTTGGAACTACCTATGGTATTCTGTAGAGATTCCCCCCCAAAGTAATAATGACACTACGGGGTCGAGACTCATAAATAACATGGCGTCTCCACATATATGGTTGGCCCAAGAGGACATCACAGGCATTCAGTGGGGAAACATCACATAATACCTCATCCTTGAAGGGTTGGATGTCGTATGATAATAGGCACTATTGGGTGACACGAAGATCTCGTCCTTGGTGAAGCCACCCAATGTTGTATGGTTGCGGGTGTGGTGTTTTCGACAATCCCAACTGTTTGACGACCTCTGCTAAGATGAGGTTCTTCTGGATTCCTCTATTAACAATAAAATGTAGCGAGGTCCCCTTCACCCACATCTGTGAATGAAAAAGGTGCTCCCCCTCTTCAAGATCTGTTGGTTCTTCTGGTTGAATTGTTGCGGTCGCGACAATAATAGTGGGGTCTACATCAATGATCTGTCCTTTACCAGTATTTTCAGAATCAGGTTTCGGCTCCTTGTCTTTGATTTCGGTCACCAACGACTGTTTTGAGCGACATTCATCCGTGTTGTGCCACAGGCTTTTGTGGAAATCGCACCATTTTCCGGTGTCCTTCTTTGTCTTCCCGTGACCCTTCTTTTCCTTTCGCTTGGATTGGTTTTCGGGAGACTGTTTGTTAGGGTCTTCTTTTTCATACTTTGGTTGTTTCGGATTTGCAAACTCACACTCCCGTTTGTTTTGGTGCTTAAATTTCTGCTCAATTTTAACAGCATATCGATAAGCAACACTGAGTGATGAGATGTCAAGAAAATCCATTTCAGTCTTGATGTATCTATGTAGAACCCCACGGTATTTCAGAACCAAATGTCGTTCGGAGTCTTTGATACCCAACTTGGTGCACAAGGTATGGAAGGTATTGGTGAACTTCGGAACTTCTTGGCCCCTCTCTTGCCGCAGTGTGGTCCATCTCATGTACTGGTCCTCATAGTTTCCAACATGGTAATATTGTTCCTTTACCGCATCCACACAAAAATCCCAAGTGGTCTCAGCCCCATATATTCCAAACTTCCCTGTGGAAAATTTCTCCCAGTAAGTTTCCCACCAGTGTTTGACATGAGGGAGAGCTTTAAGGAGTGCGAAGATGATCTTTTCTCTGTTGGAAAAATTGTGAACATAGAAATAAGCTTCTAGCAGAGTTAACCATTTTTCTAGAGCTTCTACATTTATCTGTCCTTCAAATACAAGAATATCAAAATTAACTTGTACCTTGAAAGGCGAGGTTCCTCCAAAGTGGTCACTTGATGAATATGCGTCTGCTGCTATCGACAGACATTGAAGGATGTGGGCAAAAATCTCCATCATCATTTCATCCCTCTGTCATGTGAGAGCTTGCTCAAGCAACAGATTGATAGGATCGTCTGCTCCATCGTTTTTATTTTCTTCTGCCATTGAGGGTTTCTTGGGTGTGTGAGAGAGATTATCTTCAAGAGAGACAAGCTCGAGACACAACTTACTATACGTAGACCTCATTGGGGACATGCACTGAAAAAATGATCAAGAGCAACCTGCTCTGATACCACTGATCCAGATTATTTTCGGCACGAAATGAGAGTAGAGATATAATAAAGAAATGCACAGAGATATCGTGGATATATAATAATATAACAGAAATGTATCAGAGATGCAATCATAAATACAGAGATACAATAATACACGATTTCTTTTAATAAAATAAATGTACAGAGACTGTAAAAATACAGAGTGAAAGACTCGCTAGAATGGTGGCAGCGAYGGTTACTCGCATTCGCAAGAATATGATTACAATAAGGCTCTGAAGAAATTTTTATAATAAATAGGAATGCCAAAAACCCCAGACATCCAAAAACTTAACCCTAGGAGATGAAGCGCCAAAAGTCATGTGGGCCTTGTTTGGGTAAGTTAGTACATCAACTTCTCAGGGTCATAACTTTTGCATACGATCTCCATTTTAGGCATATGATAGCCCGTTGGAAAGGTATCGTTGAGGAGATTCATTTTTGGGGCTCAATCATGCCATTGTCTCTCATTGAGAAGCTTGATCTCGAAAAACCTTCATTTAGGCCCTCAAAATAGCCCTGGAAGTTAAAAACTGCTAAAAATAGTAAATTACCAAAATTGTCAGAAAATTGTTTTGAGCCAGTTGGAAAAGGTAGGTGGCCTCCGATATCCACCTAGATCAAGTGTGATATGGAACAAATAAGTCATATTTTTCAGTTTTCAATTGACACCAATGTAACATGGTAGCATATCCATGAAAGGTTTCCCTGCAATTCATTTTCCGTAAGGAGATGCATGTTAAATGTGTGTTGTCCTATATTCTCTTTCTTGCTTGTCTAATCATCCATTTGTCCCCAAATATGACCCCTTTCCAGTCAAGGAGGGCCATAAAGAGTAAGGAATATTCAATTGGTATCCTTTCTAAAAATCATTGGACTACCTTACAACCCCATAGGACATGTTAAATTATATTAGGATTCTGGCATATCAAACAACAACGATCTTTAAATTCAGAGTGATGAAGAATCTCTTTGATTGCATTATAACATCATTTTATGGTCCACCTATTCTTTGTTGCAAAATGGAAAAGAAAGGATATATCATCCTCAACAAAATTCAAGGACAAAGAAGAGGAAGAAGAGCAGTAGTTTCCACAGCTCAAGAGTTTTCCTGAATGTTCCAAGATGAGTACACTTTATTTTCGGACCTAGAGGGAAATACTAGGGCAAGATGGTATATAGAAAATGGGGCCACAAGTCACATGACAGGTGAAAGACTTGCACTTCAAGATTTCACAAGTCAAGATTCATGATTTGTGAAGTGTGGTGTGCATTCTAGCATGGTGGCTATTCAAGGAAAAGGAGTACTATCACTACAAATAGAATCAGGAAGGATTCTCAGGATACCAGAGGTACTTTATGTACCAATATTGAGACTCATTGTACTCTTAATCTCATCCTTAGAGCATCAAGGCTATGGGGTAAGCTTCTTTGGATGTGGTGTACACATCCGTTCAGTTAGAGACCAAACAACATGACCACCCATGATGATAGGCATAAGTGAGAATGGCCTATATAAGTTGTGGGGGAGACAAGTTTACAAACTCACAGAGGATAATATTGAGACTGATAAGCCACGTGTGAGAGTACAAGAAGATATTCTCAATATACCCACGAGGTGGGAATGGACTAATATGGAGGAATGGGGATACTCAGGTAATCCTAATGCAGGTTGTAGAAGATTCATCCAGGGAGAGAAAATAGAGTATCCAAACATGGAAAGGATGGGTCTAGCATAATCAGAGGGAGAAATACATAGTGAGGTGGATCATGGAGGAGGAAGCTCCATCTATGACAGTACCTCCCTTGCTAAGAGGGAGTGTTAGATTGTAGCTCGGGAAGGTAATTATTTCTCATTAGGGGTGTTTAGTAATGAGGAAGAAGCCAAAATTATGACTAGACCGACATTATAATGGTGGGGACCACCAAAACCAATTGATGCAGGAGCATCTCCAACAAGCATAGAAGCGGAGGATAGATGGAAATGCACCAACGCGCATTTTGAAGACATTTTAAATTTGAATGAAGGAACATTAATGTAATAGATAGGAGGATGTATTTGCATTTATGTTTTGAAGATTGTAAACAGATCTTGAGCGTTGCTCTCATCTGTCGGATATGGAGGCATTTAATTGTAATGAATATAAAGTAGGTAGCTTTTAATTTTGATTAGATAGCTAGAGCTGTAAGAGGGAAAACCCGTAAAAAGACACCCTTGTATGTATTGTATAGTAGGATTATTCTCATTGTAATCGTAAGCTGTAGAGAAAAAGAGCAAGAGAATAGAAGAACAAAGATTGTAAGATTCGTATAAGCAGATAGTTGTTGCTATTGAACCCATGTACAAGAGCACTGGAATTAATACAAGAATTCTTTGATTCCATTTCATGGTGTGCCATGGTTACTATTTACATCTATTGAATGGTATGTTTACAATTTGTTTATATTCTCTTTTATGCATTCGTTTCAAGGTTATGTGTATGGATGCTTGGATTTCATGTTGAATGTATGAAGTCTGTGAGAGGAGAAGTATGAGTTTCAATTGTTTCTCTTCCTGAGAAATCCTGCAAGGGGTGCAATGATAGTCCGCAAGGAGTGCGTTGACGAAGTTCTGGTTTTCATCTCAGAAAAACTCAGGAGGGATACTATTGATTCTTATACCAGTGGATGTGCAGGTATAACATAGAGTCGTGCAAGGCGTGCACAAGTTGATTTAAGTCTTAGACTTACCCAAACAAGGGGAAAGGTTGAAGAACTGTTGTTGCAAGGAGTGCACAGAGTTAGAAGTGTCGAATAACCAGAGGTTATTGTGAATGCCGCAAGGAATGCGTGCATGATCGAATCCTTGAGTTGCAGTAAATATAAGCTTAGGAAGGATAGAGATTTGGAAGAAGTTCGAAGGAGGGACAAGGTCTGGAGTCACCTCTTTGAAGCTAAGTCTAGAAGGAGAAGACGCCAAGGTATTTGAACAAGAGTCTTTGAAATTATGAACAGATGGTTGAATTTCTCAGGGGAGAACCATCGAAGTTTCGCAGACCGTTGGATCTTACAGATCAGCAGAAAGGGTTAAGACTGAGTGTCTTTCAGCAATCATAAGCTCAAGAGGAATAATGGTCATTGAATTTGGATCAATGAGGTCCATTGATCTCGTGCTTGAATTTCGCCGTTTCAGAATTCAGGGCATGGAGGAAGTTGTGACTCAGAGTCGAGAATTGTGAATTCTTGATTCGTGAAGTTCCGATAGAATCAGGATCGTCGGATCGCAGGAGGTTCAAAACCATTGATTTGTGGTGAGAAGTTATCGCGATTTCGGATATTGGTGGAGGGATTCGTTACATTGCAAATCGTCGATACGCGAAATCTCGAGGTGTGAAATATTTGGCCCCAGATCGCAGTTGGGGTCACATCAAGGAAAAATTCAAAGGGAGGAGTCAAAGACCCATTATCCTTTTCGAGGTTTCGGGACAGAAGGGATGGAAAAAATCATATCAGGGGTCACGAAGCTGTAAAACCTGATATACCTTTTCAGGTGAGGAGTGTGGTCACGTCAGTCGGTCACGTGAGTAAGAGTTGGTGCTTAGTGCTTGTTCGCACATGCGTAACTCATAAGAAGGACCTATTGAAACACTAGTGTGTTGAAGATTCCTACAGGGAATCAAAGAGTCGATCAGACTCAAGGGGAGATAAAGAAGGATCCTTAGAATGGGGGGTCATGCATAACCTACTGAGGTAGGGGTGCTGCGTCAGGTGGTATCAGAGCTTACAATAATTGTTTTCTATAAGAAAGGGAGAACAAAAGGCAAGTTGTGATTCAAATTTTGCATGGAACAGATTTGAACAATGCCACCGAGAAGACATCAAGAGCGACCAATGCCCGATCCAACCGTGGAAAGGGAAATGAGAGAACTCTGTGATCAATTATATGCTATGGAGACAACACAGAGATGGACAGTTGATGCAGGAGATATCAGTGAAGCCGAAAGTGAAAATGAGGCTTTAGCTGAAGAAGAAGTTGTAGCCGAATATGTTGCAAAAGAACGTATATTCCAAGCTGTTGCGAGAATAGGTGCCAGAGAAAAGATGGATATTCCGATATATGAAGACAACTTAGATGTTGAGGAGCTGCTAGATTGGTTTAGAGCTCTTGAAAAATACTTCGATTATGAATATATCGAAGAGGATAAGAAGGTAAAACATGTTGTCACTAGACTTAAAGGGCATGTAGCACTGTGGTGGGATGAACTGCAGGCTGACAGGTGTTGCAAGGGAAAACAAAGAATCAAAACCTGGGATAGAATGGTCGCAAAGATGAAAGTCAAGTTTATACCCAGAGATTACCAAATCAATCTGTTTCGAAGAATGCATAATTTGAGACAGAAAAGGATGACAGTGAAAGAATACATTGAAGAGTTCTACAGGACAAATATTAGAGTAGGTCATCATGAGAGTGATGATGAAAAGGTCTCCAGATACATGAATGGTCTAAGATATGACATTCAAGATGAGATGAGCATGGTAACCATCAGGAATGTGGAAGATGATTATCAAATGGCTTTGAAGGCTGAAGAGAAAATGGGTCGAAAGAAAAGTCAAAAGGGTAGAGGTAGAAGTCAGAGCAGAGGCAAAGCAATTGCCTAGGACAGAGTACATAAGCCCAAGGATGAAGACAAGAAAACTCATACTCACCCTGAAAGAGGAGGAAGCTCAGAGGGAAGACAATATGCCGACAGGAACACTTTTCCGCGAGCAAGAGGAAGAGGTAGAGGAGGTGAGATAAAGTGTTTTTACTATGGAAATATCAGACACAAATCCTTTGAATGTCCCGATAGGAAAATATATGGGGGTGAAGCTCACATTTCAGAAGCTCAAAGGTGAAATGTTGAGGCAGAAGATGCAGAAGGTGGAAGATCCTTAATGATGAGGAAAATTCTCTTGAAGTCAGAGAAGGAAGTAGAGAATCCAGTCCAGAGGAATAGTTTGTTCAGAACTACTTGCAAGACCAAGGATAGGGTATGCAAGGTAATAGTGGACAGTGGAAGTACAGATAACCTAGTATCCATAGAAATGGCGGAGAAGCTAGAATTTGATATAATTGCACATCTGAGCCCATACAAGGTTTCATGGTTGCAAAAAGGACATCAGGTAACTGTCACTAAACAATGTTTAGTTGAATTTAAGATAGGGGGATACAGAGATGAGATTTTATGTGATGTTATTCCCATGGATGTCTATCATATTTTGTTGGGGATACTGTGGAAATATGACAGAAACGTTGTTCATTACGGAAGAAAGAACACATATACCTTAGAGAAGAATGGTAGAACACATATGTTGCTACCAATTAAAGACAAGAAGGTAAAGGAAGAAACGAGTAACACTATACTTCTCATGAGTGGGAAGGAACTTCTGGATGAATTCAAGAAAGACCAAGACATGCAGTTTGTTGTGGTGAGAAAAACCTAGAGTCGGCTTGACAAGTACTTCAATAGATGATCTACCGGAGGAAATTCAAGAAATGCTGGAGAATTTTGTTGATATAGTGGTGGACAATTTACCTTGTTTATTGTCGCCCATTAGAAGTATAATCCATCACATTGACCTTATACTTGGAGCGAGTTTGCCAAACAAAGCAGTGTACAAATTGATGCCACAACAGAATGAA
>SNQJ01S0110513.1:16041-27882 GCA_010110895.2 Picea sitchensis
GAGAACCAGACTTGGGATCTGGTTCCCCTTCCTTCTGGGAGGAAAATTGTTAGATGCAGATGGGTCTACAGGACCAAGAGCGTAGCAGATGGACAGATCAGCAGATACAAAGCTAGGATTATTTCCAAAGGATTTCAGTAGGTTCATGGTATTGACTATGATAATACCTTCACTCCAGTAGCGAAGATGAATTCCATTCGATTAGCCCTTTCCATTACAGCATCCAAGGGATGGGAAGTCCATTATATGGACGTGAAGAATGCATTTCTTCATGGTGATCTCTCTGAGGATATATACATGCAGTAGCCCCAAGGATTTATGTAGGACTCATCTTTGGTCTGTCGACTGAAAAAGTCACTTTATGGCCTCAAGCAGGCTCCGAGGGCATGGTATATCAATATGGACTCCTACCTGTTGTCATAGAACTTTGTATGTTGTAAATCAGACCTGAATGTATACATGCTCAGGATGGTTGATTCACTTCTACTTTTAACTATGTATGTCGATGATTTGCGGATCACCGGTTGCTCGACTTCAACGATTGCTGCAGTCAAGAGGATTCTTCATGATAGGTTTTTTATGAAGGACATGGGTCCACTACACTTCTTCCTTGGACTTGAGATCAGTCAGGATGCATCAAGCATCAAACTGTCTCAAGCCAAGTATGAATGAGATCTCCTTGAGAGATTTCACATG
The DNA here is from genome assembly GCA_010110895.2 of Picea sitchensis. NCBI lineage: Eukaryota > Viridiplantae > Streptophyta > Pinopsida > Pinales > Pinaceae > Picea > Picea sitchensis. The sequence goes on from SNQJ01S0110513.1 coordinate 16,738, forward strand.
ATAGACTGCAATTCTGCTCCGACTCCTTTCCTATCAGGAGTCAAACTTGAGGATGGCAGGGAGACTCCATTGGTTGACAACACACTGTATAGACAGCTAGTGGGGAGCTTGTTGTATCTCACACACTCCAAACCATACCTCTCATATGCAGTTGGCATAGTTTCCAGGTTCATGCAGGAGCATCATGAGCTACATTGGAAATATGAAAAGTGTATCCTTCGATATGTATAGGGAACCATCACCTTTGGGATTCATTATGCACCAGACTCTACATTAGATCTCATTGGTTTTACTGATTCTAACTGGGCTAGCAATAGCATTGATCGCAATTCCACATCTGGTTACTCACTCAGTCTTGGTTTTGGGCCTATCTATTGGTTGAGCAAGAAGAAAGCTGTCATTTCTCTATCTTCAGTTGAGGTAGAGTACAGAGGGGTAGTTAACATAACCATTTAGGCTATGTGGCTACAAAATTTTCTCACTAAGTTGGGCATTTAGTTTCATCGGTTGATCGTCATCTGGTGTGACAACCAGAGCACTTTGAAGTTCTACAGAGATATTCTAGTTAAGAGGAAGCAGATGAAGCACATCGAGATCCACATGCACTACATCTGAGACTTGGTACAGGAGGGGATCATCGACTTACAGTTTTGTCCTTCAGCAGAACAGACGACAGACATTTTCACCAAGACCTTCACTGAGAAGAAATTCCATTCTCTGCGAGGTCATCTTGGAGTGAAGGACACAATTGACTAGCAACTGTAGTTCTTCTTTTTTACATACATTGTACCTTGAGGGGGGGGTTTTCCCATGAGGTTTTCCCTCTTTCCTCACTTTATTTTCAGTGTATCTTTTGTACTTGGGTACCTAACATGGCCTCGTTGACAGGACCCAATCTTTATTTTCACCATAGTGATGTTCAGGGGGGGGTGTTGGAGTTATTTCACACACACCTAGGATTTATTTTTCCTAAGGTTTTTATTTGTTCATTAGTCATAATTATTCATTATCCAGTCTCCTATATTTTAGGAGAGAATATTCCACCTAGAGAATATTCTCTTCCAGTTCACACTTCAGTTTGACTAGTTGAGTTGAGTTTAGATGTTGCATTGGGATCATCACCATGCTAATTCGACCTTTCCTTGGTATCATCACCAAAGTGGCACATTATCCTTGATTCCTTGAGTTAACTCATCACTACTTTCTATTCAGTCAGTTAACTGAAGACTAGTTGACTAGTTAACTCAACTAGGTGGTAGTTCACTCCTGTAACTGCCTAAGAGACTAGAATAGGTGGTAGTTCACTCCCGTAACTGTTGGTGTGTGTCCATATCACTCTATACCACCACTATGGTGACTTGGTTCACCTCAAGTCGAACTCATTGAGATATACAAAGTATATCATGTGTAAATTATTCATTATTCATAACAGTTAATGAGAATTCTTTCCATTCTTTCTCTCCTTCTTCTTCTTTTTCCAATTCTCTTTGCAAATGTGTGTATCATTGTTTAGCTAGATCTATTCTATGCAAGTCAACACATTTACAATAATACAAGAACATATAATTATCTATGCAATCAACCACTACTGCATGCTCAAAATGGTCTAAAAATTGCTCATAAGCTTGATATACATTCCTGTCCATAGAAAAATATGAAAATATTGCAGAATATGATTCCAAATGAGAATCATAATTACATCCTTGTTTTTTTTCTAGATATGATTTATATTCGTTGTCTTCTTTCTCAGAATCTGAAACATACTGGAAGTCTTCCTGCTCATGTACATGCAAATTTTCACAATATGCTTACATACGAATCCTCTTGCTAGCATAGTTGTTATCCTCAACTTGTTCAACATCTTCAAATAAGAATCTTAAAGATGAATATTTCCTTTCTCTCAAGAGAAGGAAAAGATATGAATGTTGAGCCATTTCATAGTTCACCATGGCAACAATCTCAGAAGTTTGGATTTCCACTGGCATGCTATGATAAACACTTTAAAAATTCTTGTTGAAGACAACCAAGGCTTCCTCTTCCCCTCCCCTCAAAGCATTAAAATCATCCAAGTACGGATCAAGGGAATTTTTCTCACCCCAACACTTTAAAAATGCATTGCATAGCTTGATCCAAGAACCAATGGAATCGACTCCCAAACCTTTAAATGACACAACAACATCTCCAAACAAATATTTGGAGAACAAACCCATGGTAACATCATCATGAACTATCTCAAACGAATCAACAAAGTTCTCAAAGGCCTCCAAATGCCTCTCAACTGTAACATGATATTCTCCAGAGAATCGAGGAAGATACTCAAGGAAATCAAGAGGATAAGGATGAAGGTGATATGGAAGCCTTAAAGGTTTAAACATATTATCTCTAATTCTAGTTTGAAAACTAGTGGTATGAATATGAGGTTTAACAAGATTATGGAAAGGTTCAATAGTAACAATAGAAGGTGATGAGATTTGAGAAGGCTTTGAATTAGCTTCAACCTCCTCAAGGTTACAAGGGTGATCAAATTTAGGAGGGATTTGAACACAAAGCTCATCCTTATGAATAGGATGAGGTGAGGATACAAGATCAACATCTACACCATAGGCAGAAGGCATGTCTTCTTCTTCCAAGGATGGATATATAAAGGAAGTTTGATGATCATCCGAATAAACAAATTACAAGATGATTCTCTTTATATGTAAAGAAAAAGATAGGAAAGAGTTGATAAAGAAGAACAAGAGTTCATGTAGAAAAATAATGAAATGATACCCGGTTTTACACTTCTGCCCCTTCATGTTTCTATCAACAGGATCCTCCCTAGTGGATTATTTGATTTTGGAGTCGGGTATATAATACAATCATGATTTTTGTGTCCCTCTGTTTTCTACCATCAAGAGTTGGATCTATGTCATTCTTCCCAGGGATCTTTTCAATCTGCTCAAATCCGTCCCTGACAACGATGCCAAAAATGTTAGCAGTGGAAGTCACAATTTGACTACTAAAGTGTAAGATTAACACCCATGAGAATGTAATATATATATATATTGAATATGTGGATCAACAATATGAGAAAGAAAGGGAGAGGGAAACAAACTGCAGATCAATAGGCTACGCCATTAGGAAATGGAGTGACACAAACACCCTGAAGTGAAGGCAATTGAAAAGCCTATCATAAAACTGGATTATAAGATCGCATATGGAAGGAAGGAAAATTTAACATAAAGTAGATAATCCATTAAACAAATATCCTCTCTGCAAAATATATTAGAAATCTACTTGAATAAACACAATGAGTTATAGACAATTACAACAAACCCTTTACTTCTCAAAAATCTATAAATCAAATACAACCATTGATCCTCAAAAGATACAATTAATTCAAGAAAGATATAAATGAATATGGATAACAAAGAGAACAAAAACTTATATAAAAAATCTCATGAATCTTCAGTTTCATGAATATTTTCATGATAAAAATGCCCTCATGCTTACAAATGAACACACATAGGGAAACTGGTTGCTCCTACTCTCTCTAGCCTCTCTTGGCTCATAAATCCAACCCTTCTCCAAAAGATCTCTAATTCATTAAATAGAAAATAACATCCAAATATCCTTAGGAGGTTGAATCCCATCTCTTTCATTGGATTCTATGCCTTGGAGATAGGTGGCAACAATCAAAGAGACAAAAATCCAACAAACTGCTAATTTTTAGGAAATTGTTGGAAGTCTTTAATGAATTGTTTCCAACTCATTGCATGAGGTATTAATGGAGCTAAGACTTAGGTGCAGGTGTCCCTTGACATCTAACAGATCTATTATAATTCATTTGAACCCTCCTTGACATATGACAACCTCCCAACAAGGAGAATATCCAATCATCTATGCAAAACATAGAATTGGCAACACATTTCATAGCGCACTCGTGTTTTAGTTGTTTCTCTCAATTTACAAACTGGGTTAGGCTAAAATTTGGTTAGAAAGTCAAAAGGGATATCATATTCCTCCAAAATAAATTTCATATAAATCCACTTCATATTTTTGGTTTTATGATCAAATTTGTAATAGTAATCACTACAGGAAATTTCGTAGTGCCACCGTAAAACAATTCTACACATTCTGTGGCACCCTTTGTGTTTGGCTAGGTGATTATGTATTGCCTTTTATGTGTCTAATATCTCTCTAACCACAAAATGTTTTGAAAAACTAAGAGAAATTTTGTTATTTGGTATGTGATGAGAAAACACCTCCTCCCGTTTTGAAAAATACCTTCTCATTTGTTCATAATCCAAGTTTTAAGTTAGTCACTCAAACATTAGAGAAGCGCATCGTGCTCTCAACAAAAATGCAGTGTGGTGTTTAAGAGGGTGTTTGGAGGCCTTCCTAGAGGATTCTTTTTCTGCAAGAGATATAGTTGAAAAGATTATGATGTCTTCTACACAATGGAATCATCAAGTACTGCAAATGCCTTCTCAAAACCCCAGAAAAAACTGAGTTGAAGTCAATCTTTCCAAAAGTACAGGAACCATCCTATAGCAATTGTATTTTGGGAAATTATCTCAAATTATAATACAATCTTATGTGTTAACAAGACCCTCACCTTTCTTAATAATCTCTTCCTTTTATTATTTGAATTCGTCTTTAATTTTATACATTTCCTCCATTTGTGTATCCCTAATCCATTTATCTCAGAATATTTATTCAAATTATTCCCATGTGGAGTGGAGTCTAGTATCTTCATCAAGTCTTCTCCACCACTTATGAGCTCCACCCAAAAAATAAAAATATGCCCCACAAGGACTTATACCAATCCTCATACAATCTTCCTTTACCATCATCAACCATTCCATGGGACTTATTTCATCTTTATCTTCATCTCCACTAAAGTTAGGTATTTCCATTGATTCTTAATCGAGGTCTAACCCCAATCCTTGACTTCCAACCTCAGTATATTAAAGATAAAATTCTCAAATAGTTATAATACTTATTCCAATATAATATTATAGGTTTGATCTTTCAAACATATTTTTAATCATCTAAATCAGACATTCCAATAAAAAGTTATGATAATGGTAAGTCAACATAGCTTTCAAACCTTGATTTGGAGTATGTCCTCCTAGCCAACCTTACTTCTAATGTATCTCTGCAATTTCGTCCCTTATGAGTATAAAAATGTGAACTTTAGTACTCTGAAATTTTGTCTCTACAATTCCATAGATCTAACCAAAATTGCATGTGCTAAGTGGAATTTATGGTAACTTCCCCACACCTTGCATATTTTTGGCCTTTCCAGGAGAGTGCACTTGTATAACATTCCCCGCATAAAATAATTGATATACAATTCTAGAAATTGTACCAAAAATACTACAAACTATCATTTGTCCAATGCAACTATTCTCACTCAATTTGGATACTCTACTAAGAAGTTATGATTGTTTTACCTGGAACACATGTTTGAGACTAGTCAATAGGACTAGTCAGATACCCTACCTTCCACATAGTGTATCTCCAAAAGTAAAATGACCCATAAGATACAATTCATACCATAGGTACTGTGATAAGTATTCTAAATATTCTCCAGGTTTCTCCTTCTGAAAATTATCCATGAAAAAGTTATAGTGAAAATGAAAAATGGTTATCTTGAGGAGAACAACCCTAGGATCAGTGCTCTAATACTAAATGTAATGATCCAAATGCGTAAATTATCAAATAAACCAGAAATACACACCATGTACAGAATGTGAGCATGTAGCACAACTCCACTATGGATTAGTTACACAATAACTCCTTAAATAATAGGGGAACCCCCTCCAAATAACCAAATATCATTCATACTTCACCATTCACTTCCCATAATAATGAATACATGATCTCTTATATATATCTGTTCACACTTCCACATGAGGCCCCTTTATCACTAGGATGACCCTATTACATATTTATTTACACATTACATGTAAATTTAGGCCCATATATTCCCCCCCTTGGGGTCATATCATTTACATTTAGACATATATATGCTCCCCTTGGGTTATAACATTCTAGGATCATCATCAATAATAGATAAAGAAAAAATAGAATGAAAATAGAGTAGAGTATAAATTTTTTCTTTCCTTATTTCTTGAACCGATCTCCTCAATATTGGAGTATGAGGTTCTTCTTCTTGTTATTCATGTTTTTCTGTTGAGTCATATTTTTCATCCTCCAAATCAAACTCTATTATATCTATTTCATTTCCCTTTGGTAGGAATTCATGTTTGGAAACATATTTAACATCTTTAAAGATAACATCCCAACTGTAAATAGTCTTCTTATTTTTTTGGTTCCAAAGTTTATATCCTTTTATACCATATTTATAATCAATAAAGATACACTTTTCATATTTCTTATCCAAATTAATCCTATTATATTTTGTAACATATACATAATCATTGTTGGATGTTTGGGATGACTCGGGTTCTACTTTAAGTTTCCAACAAAACCCTATAAGCCATCGACCCTTCTGGAGACCAGAAGGAAACACTGTGCACAGAGTGCACAATGAAGTCTCACCCGAGATGGATTTATGGGTGACTACAAGACCCAGATGTATACATCCTTGGAAGGGATGTTTCTTTAGGGATGTTAGGCATGTTTTTTACTTCAACATATACCATATCTATCATTCTAACACCACATAATATCCATGTCTACCATACTGTAATCATATTCATTCATTAAGCTTCATTCTGCAGTTAATATCTATTGCGTGCTTCATATTACTACTACATATTCATTCATTCAACATAGCTAAGTAATTACATATGAATATAATTACTGTGGTTCACCCCCCTGTGCTACGCCCACAAAGATATGAAAATATTTTCTTCTTTATTCATCTTCATTAAGTTATGTCACTACACACATTACATATGAATATAGTTGAAGCTATTGGTAATGGTGGTGAGGCTGACAAGATCGCACCAATATCTATATCTTGTGACCTTACCCTCAGTTACAATGCATATCTTTAAGAAAACAGATTTATCTCAAAAACTAGTTCCACAACTAGATAGCTCAAGCAATAACTACTAGAATGACCAACTCTAATGCCAAATCGATCTCCTCAGATCTTAAAATACATATTTATACTAAAAAAATGGGTTAAAATCCGTTAAAACAATGATAAAAAACCTAACCCACTAACCCTAGGTGATTTAGGTTTTTCCACTTTCTAACTTCCCACACACATTTGATATGCATCCTTCTTTCTTCATTTCCTATTTCCTCGCATTGATTTTCCTTATTATCCAGTGCACGCTCCTTTTCTAGTCCCTTTTCTAACTGTCTTCCTTGATTGTTTCTTTGTTCCACAAAATGGCCTACACCAACAGGACCCCAACACTCACCTTTGGCTTGTCCCGAGCCACTCAGGTAGTGTGTGCCTTCTACACTTACTTTTCCAACTCCTGGAACTTGCCTGAAATGTCTTCAACTTTGAATTTTACATGTGCACTCTTCTCTACAACCGTCTCCACAGTCTGTGTAGTGATAGGATCCTTCAACAATTCTTCATTCTCAAATCCAACCTTTTCAACCTGACCCTTAGCTTTATCAATCTATGTCATCATTTGCTCTATGATTTCTTGCAGTGGCTACAACTACGCCTGCCTTGCCTACTTTTTTTCTTGTATTCTCTTCAATTATGCCTACAAGTTATTCATTTCTTGCGCACTCTTCAATCTATATGATATTTTCATCGTCTTCTGCTTCTGCTTTAAGTCTTGTAGTGTTGTGTTTATCCCTTCCTCTTTTTGTTCTATCTCATGTAGTTTTCCATCCTTATGTAGATCTATCCATAACTGTGCAATTTTTTCGTACAAATCTGTGAGTTCCTAAATGCTTTGTGCAATAATATCCCTATGAATTGTAACCTCCTGCTCATGTCTTGTTTCCACCTTGAGTAACTATATATTGAAAACACACACTGACATTGAGAGGGGGGAGGGTGAATCAATGTCTAGAACTTTTGGCTACTTTTCACACTTTCATAGATTAACTAAATTAACTGAATGATATATATATAGTTCAATTAATTATTCATAAACATGTATAGAAAAAACTGTATCAAGCAGATAAAATATTATTCTTTTATTTATTTAACTTGAATGAATACATATAAAATCAATGCTTTAATATCTTCAAATTTAACTGAATATGAGAGATCCAACTCTCTAATACAATACCAATCTTGTACTTCTCAGATCCAACTAAGAAATGAGGAATCAAACCCTCATAAGAAGACCCATATTTTTTTATCTCAGATCCATTTGAGATGTGAGGAATCCAATCCTCATGACAAGACTTAACCTGTAAAAAGGCACCAACCCGATAGAATGAACTTTCATTCAATCCATTATATATATATATATATATATATATATATATAACCACCAAGACCATCTCTTCTATTCATATTCCTTTACTTATATATTCCTCTAAGGGTGTTACTTTGAAACAATGTGTCCTTTTGGAATGAAACATTGCACCCCTTCATTTAATTAACACAAATGGTAACTTTTATTAATCGATTTTTGCACACCAATTTAGACAGTTATTTTCGTATGAATATTCTAGAGCGATGGAAACAAATTTTACAATACTATGACATGGTTGTTTTGCATAACATGCCCAATAGGAGAAAGGAGGGAATTTCCCCAGAAAGTGTGTGAGGTGGTTGGTACAGGAAATTCTTTGAAAGAAACTTGCCCAGATTTTCCTTTCATCATCGGATGCCAGATCGAATTTATTACATATTACCTTTTTGTGAATGTCTAAATCGACCTCCGCATATCTCCTTTGTTGGTGATTATTTAAACTCAACTTGTAAAAAATTTACTTGATGGTTTTACTAAAACTGGTTCTCTCTTAGCTTCTAGTCACTAAAGATTTGAGTTGGTCACAACCTTTTTCGTATTTTCTTCCTCATTCGACCGAAAAACATCTTTTTGGTTGACTCAACTAGGAGAAATTTTGACTTGAGTATTTCAATTCTATTCGACCCATCTTGCTTCAGCCTCAATCTGATTTGTATTTAATTTTTCTTCAAATTCTACCTTTAGGTTACTTCTTTCTTGAACCGACTCGACTTGGAAGAAAATAATCTTGAGAAATTGACTTTGGTTGTCTTGACTCGCTTTGTCCAACTTGTATTTCCCGACTCAATTTTACTTCTATTTTGACCTTCTGCTGGTCGACTTGTCTTCGACTCGTCTTGAAATCAAACAATTTTTTTCTCTAAATTCCGTTAATCTGTCGGCTTGCATTCGATCGACTTGTCTTCGACTCATATTGTAGTCGATTGACTTCCAGATAGTCAAACTTATTGTTGTTTGAATCGACTCAACTTGTGACTGATGGTGTCAATGTTTCCTTACCAAACATTGACCATTGACATTATGTCTCATATTTGGAGTCTTCTTCATTTGAGATTTTTTGAATCAATTTTAATGAGCCATGTCTTATTAACTTTATTTGTGATTTGTATGCATCCATATTGGATTATCCATTTACCTTTTTTATCTGTATAGTTTCTTCTTTTGTGCATGGATGTTAATGACACAATCTCAACCTTATACAATATAGGATCAGTGTATCAAGCACATACAATATATTAGTCAATATTATCTTTCTACTTCTATTGAATTCACCTTCATAACATTATTTCCAATATTGACAATGTTTGAAATTCAAGTCACCTTCATAACATTATGTCCAACCTTCATAACATTATGTCCAATATTGAAAATGATTGATATTCAAGTCACCTTCATAAAAATATGTCCAATATTGAAAATTTTCCTCAAACCAATCAATCAATGATACTTCACCTATTTCTCAAGGTTGAAATCAATGACAACCAAATTGCCAACAATACCCCCCTTTGTTATTGATGGAAACCTTAGTAAAAAAATCTTACTTCCCTCATGAAATGTATTATGTATTTTGAGTCCTTTGAGTTGAATTTTCTTTACTCTTTATCTCTCCCCCTTTCAAAACAATGACAAAGGGAATATTTCTATTCTCCCCCTAAGATGGCACTCCCCTGAGGTGATGCTCCCCCTATCTTTGTCCCATTTATTTTGGTATTTTTTTTGTTGTTTATCTATCCTCTTTTGAAATCAATGACAAAGGAAAGAAAACTTTTACTGCTTTTCTCCCCTTTCGAATGTTCCATTTGTTATCTCAATCTCTTGGGATTTGTTTTTTCAAATAAGGTTTTACTGTCTTCTCCTTTGTCACAATGGGTGAGGGTGTGAAGCTTACTGATCTTCTTGATATATTTCTTCTTCTTCTTGGCATTCTTTATCTCTTTGATTCTAAGAGATATTTACTATTCTTTCATATCATTGATAACTTTTTTATGTTCATACTCTGTCGTTATATATTTTGAACTCCTTTTGTTTCTTTCATCTTTAGATATTATTTGTTTTATTCATCACACTATTCTATAGACTGATTTTCTTTTGAGAGTTCATCATCATCACCATTGTTTTGTGCACCATAATCTTCTTCATCTTCTTCTTTATAAATTCTTCTTCCTTGAGCTTGTTCCTATTCATATGCAAAGCTATCGATTTCACATTCCTTATTAGGAGTTTCATCCATCAATTTATTGTTATCCATTTATTCATTTTTAGGTACAATCTCTTCATCATATTTCTTTCTTTATACTTCATATTTTATTCTCCATATCTTTCCATGTGACACTATGCTTGATAGAAAAAAAAATCTACATTTGTCCTTTGAGATTTATCCTCTCTTATTTTCTTCCAAATTTCATTAGATTTCCTTCCTAAATTGTGTTAGCACAAGGATTTGTGAGAAGGTTGGAGGTTTTTTCTTAGGAAATAAACCCTTGGTAAAAATGTAGGAAAGGGGTCTTAGCGCAACCCACTTTATATTTTTTATCCTAGGTTCTTAGGCAATTTGATGCGTTGGCATGTTGTGGCTAAAGGGCACGCTCAAATATACGGTGGAGCATGACACACTTAGATATACAGTCAGTAGTGCATATCGGACCCCCCCAACCATCTTCATTTAACAGGGGGAGGGTCCGAGTTAGTGGTTTTCTGGCACGGGCCCACCACCTAACCCCCCCCCCCTCTG
>SNQJ01S0110514.1:0-16683 GCA_010110895.2 Picea sitchensis
GGTAAAAGGAGGTTGCCCCCTCAAAGAGGCTTATTATCTGAAATTATCTCTTTTACAAGGCGTTGAGTACTTTTCCTGAGGTTTTTCTATGCTATATTGATGTTTGGTTCTTAACATAACCCCTGCACATTCTGGACCGGAGAGAAATAACACTTCGGAACAGAGCCATCGCTCAAGTAAAGGTGCAATGGAAGCACTTTAGTCCCGAGGAGGCCACTTGGGAATTAGAGGGAGATACGTAGAAATCTCATCCAATCCTATTCCCGGAAAGGAACGAACATTGAGGACAGTGTTTTACTGAAGGGGGAATGGCTGTGACATCCCCAAAAATAAAATATTTTTGTTTTTGAAATAGGTTGGAAATTTATTTTCGTTTTTAGCAAATTCAAATCTGGAATTTTTTTTCCATTTATGGCAATTTCGAATTTCGAATTTAATAATTGTATTTAATTATTGTGACTATTGGGTAGAGATCTGTTTGGACTCAACTAACTATTTGACTATGACACTTGTATCACAACAGAATATTTATATTAATTGCAGGAGGACAAATGGAACAACCATGTTAAAATCAGCTGACCATGACTCCATGAGTGGGGGGAACATGTTGGAACTGCCTCTAGGTTGATTAGGAGAAGTGGAAAATCATAGATTTGGCCACTGGCAGCCGCTAAAAATTAGGGATTAACAAAGCTGTGAAAATCCCCAAAGGAGGGAAAAAGACCTGGGAAAAAAAATTGATTAATAGAATATGCGAGGAGGCATGACGCTGCCAAGTATGCTGGGAAATATTTTTGAGCTCTCTTGTTGTTATGAACACTGCGGATTGAGTGTGAGGCAGGAGGATCCTGCTGAAACAGAATTGCCTTGCTGTTATGAGCACTTTTGAGTAAGTGTGAGGCCAGAGGATAACTATTGGAATTGAAGGACATTGCTGAGTAGGAGTTTCCAAGTTCACCGTCATGGATTCATGGTCAGGCTAGGGGGTGAATTGGGCAAGTAGATTTGGATGCCCTGTTCTACGGTTGGGAGGAACATGGTTGTTCCCTTTGTCTTCTCATGGATTCGATTCAGATATTTTAATTTCCCCCTCTCTATTATGAATGGCTATGTCTTTTGATGTTATGTATCTTTTGACTCTGAACTAGAATAAGTTACATTCTCTGTCTGTATGATTTTTTTGTTTTTCATCTGGTGTATTGTATCTGATTAAATCGGATCTATAATGATTTCTTCCCACTTTCTGTTTGAATGTTTTATCCAATGCTATGTATCTAACAATATGCTCTAACAATATGCAAACAATATATTAGATGTGTATAAAATGACAAAATTCGGGAGTTAAAGAATTTTGGAAACCCCTTTTTGTTTTTTTTTCGGATGCTAAAACAATCTTGAGAATCGATGCCTTTCAGAGGATTTTTTGCTTTCCTTGTTTCTTTTCGTTTGAGAATGGGCTACCCCTTTCCTTAGTCAAGGTCTATGACGAATTTAGAGATTTCCCTTATAGAAAACCTTTATCCTTTTGTATCCTTCTGTGCGTGTAAAATTCTTAAGTCTTTATGCTTTCAGAATTCGGAGATTGTTGTGTGTTGTTGTTTGACATTTGAATCCCCGAAACCCTGAATCCTGAAATCCTGAAGTGTTGGTCCCACACAATTTCACCTTTTGGAATTCAGGAATTGTTGTGTGCTATTGTTTGACATTTGAAACCCCGAAACCCCAAATCCCAAAATCTCGAAGTGTTGGTTCCACACCCTTTCACCTTTCGGAATTCAGGAATTGTTGTGTGTTGTGGTTTGACATTTGAAACCTTGAAACCCAAAATCCCAAAGTGTTGGTTCCATACCCTTTCACCTTTTAGAATTCGGGAATTATTGTGTGTTGTGGTTTGACATTTGAAACCCCGAAACCCCGAATCCCGAAATCCTGAAATGTTAGTTCCACGTTCGTTTCTCTTCACAATTTCGGGAATTGTTTGTGGTCGATGTTTTGGCTTTTGAAGTCGTGGGATTTCGAACCCTGAAATCCCTAAATGTTAGTTCCATGTTCTTTTCTTTTCGCAATTTCGAGAATTGTTGTGTTCTGTTGTTTGACATTTGAAACCCCGAAATCCCGAACCCCGAAATCTCGAAATGTTAGTGCCTTTCTTTTCGCAATTCGGGAATTGTGGTATGTTGGATGTTTGGATATGAAAAGTACGAAACCCCAAACCCTGAAATCATGAAATGTGGGTCTCACCTTTTCCTTTCTCACATTTCGGAAATTTTGTGTATGTCGATGTTTGGACACCGGGACTCGCAAAGTTCCAAATCCCAAAATCCCGAAATGTGGGACCCACCTTTATTTTTTTGCATTTCGGAGGTTTGTATATGTGGTTGTTTGGGCACTTGCACTCACAAAATCCCGAACTCTGAATTCCCAAAGTACTAATCACCTTTCTCAATTTCGGGAAATGTTGTATGTTGATGTCCGGCTCTGGTACTCACGAAACCCCGAATCCCGAAACCCCGAAAAGATGGCCCACAGTCATTCGGTATTTCGGATTTCAGCAAACAATAGGGTCCTTTGTTTTGTTCAACACTTGTGATCACCGAAGCCCAATTGACCTCTATTTATTCGCAAAGCTGTAGGAACTTAGAAGAAACTTATTGTTATGGGAACAACCCTAATAATGTAATGAATGGACTGGTAAAAGAACGTTGGAGAATCTTCATCCCGGATTGAGGTATGGGAGTAACAGACCGTATTACAAGTCGATTGTATTGCAAACATAGGGTAATATTTTTTATGTAGGGTTTTGGTCATAAAATCCCCAAATTTGCTTGCATTGTTAAGACTATGGTAGTGTTATAGGTACTAGCAGATAAGAGAGTAATTATAAATTTTAGGATCTTAATTAAACATTGAAGTGATGAGTAAATAGTCATTATATCGTCGATTAGAAAACTTAAGTTGAATGTTAAGGATAGTCGATGATAGTAAGGACTCTAACAAACCTTCAGACTCAAGCCTTCTAACAGAAAGCTTACTTGCTTGAGATCTTGAAACTTTTCAAGGATAAATGTACAATTTTTTTTATTTTTTTTTATGGTGATTTTTGAGGTACATTACAGCCGACATCCCCATACCCATTACATATGCCCAAAACCCAAAAATCCCTAAAAAGGGTACGAGATCCCGCGATATCCACTTTGACTTGCGCGCCGCGTTTGACAACCTGTCGAAGTCCCAAAAGTAGGTCAAACATGACCAAGGATCCTCAAAACTTGGTCAAGGGCCAATAGGCCCCCAACACTCACCTGTGACTCATCCCGAGTCACTCTGGTCTGGGTAGCTCTGCTTCGAAAACCTCGAGATGCTTCGACCTGTTGTTGTGCCATGACCTCCTATTCGACAAACTCTTGGATTACTGCTTCGTTGACAGGTCCCTCTGAGCGATGTTCAGTTGTAGTGACAACTTGCTCCAGTTCTTTTCCTCGACCTTCAATCTCTGTGAATAGCTGGAAAGTCTCATCCTGTATTGACTGGAGCCTCTGTGTCACTTCCATGACTTTTCTTTGAATGGTGTGGACCAGCTGTTGAGCAGTGCGCTATTCTTGGGATCGCTTCATCCTCTCAATGGATGACAGGGAATTCAACTGCACATGCAATGTTTTTGCTTACTGCTTTTCCTCCTGGAGTTGTGACTCCAGTTCCTTTAATTCAGAATCCTCAGTGAGTCACTCATAAGCCTCGACACTGTGATCACTTATCTATTTACATTCCATGGTGAGGGCCTTGATTCTTTCAACTGCGCTTCAAGTAGTTGCTTCTCTTTGATTTCCTACATTCGATAGAGTGTTGGGCACTGTTCATAGCTCTAAGTCTGCTATTCTTTGTTGCAGTTATTGGATAGCTTCCATGAGTTGTGATACTTGATGCTCCACTTGGTCTTCTACCTTTGGCTCTAATCCCGTCACAGAGCGAAGTGCTCTGTCGACTGCTTCTTTGACTCCAAGTTGTTCTGTGAGAAAGTGTTATTTTTCTTTCTTGGCCTACACCCTCTCTTTTTCAAACTTGTCTTGAAGGTCCTCCCTCTCCTTTTGTGCAACCCGACGTTGCTCTACCATTTCTTCTTTGGCTTGTTTCAGGGCTGTTGTGGCCTAGTCTTTCTCAGCTTGTGCTCGACGAAGGTGAGCTTCGGTCGTATGAGCTACTCTGTGGAGTTGGGAAGACTCATCTCCCAACTCTGGTTCTTTTGATGGTGGGGGCACAGTGGATACTGCACGATTGGATTGAAGGGCATGTTGTACCCCTCTAAGTTCCACCTCGATTCTATCGTACATCTCCTCCTACTTGGCTTCATGTTTCTACAAGATTTCCTGTGAGGCATCTGCTATAGCTGCAATGATGAAGTTGAAGTCATCTACAGTGAGCACGGTCTGCATCTTAGTCAAGGTGGCTCTAGATTTCATTCGGGAAGTGGGTTTCATGGGAGAAACCTTCCTTTTCTTCAAGGGATCAGCCTCATCAACAAGAACCTTAGGCGGTGTTACTTCACCTTGCTTCTGCTCATTTTCTCTTCCATTTGTCTCTTATACTTCGTAATCACCTCCTCGGCCAGGTGATACTGAAGCAGTTTCTTTCGATGCGATACTCAAGTCTTGGAATTCTTCAATCTTTTTCTTCTCTTGGTTCTAGGTGTGTCGTGTTCTTCGTGAGTAGCCTCCGAGCTGTCAAGTTCAGGATCAGACATCTTTGTAGGGTAAATGTGGATGAAGAGCTCTGCATACCAATCCTTGATTATCTCTTCGAACTCCTTCTCTATGAGATTATAGTATGACTACATCTCCTCTTTATGCTCGTCTGCTCGCCCAGTGATATAGATGAATTGTCGATCAGCGTGAAACTTCATGAGAGGTCTGAACCGGTATAGGGTGTTTGGCGTCATGCGAGGGAAAACTTTGATGTCCTTCTTTAGTTGGAGATAGTACGTGTGGAATACCACTTTCTTGAGCTTCGCGGTAGTATAATTCCAGTGGGTTGACCAAGTACTTCACCCAATTCATCTGGAGTCCTTCTACACATTTCTCGACGAGGTCAACAACAAATCTTGTGATCTGTGTAGGTTTGTTCTTTCTTACGAGATTTCCTGTGATCATCTAGCAGGCCAGGCGTACTGTGCCATTCTGGATGGAAGCTACCTTGTAGCCTCGCGTCCCCTTTTCTACATCTCCATATGTTTCTTTGATCTTCTATAATAATGCGCGATCTGTGGCCTTTCCTGGGTAGAAGTCCTGCAGGTCTGGTTCCTGCATGCTCAATCCGGTGATCCTATGGATCAACATCAGATCTAATGTGATGCGTTGGTGTAGCTATAGGTATCCACCATGGTAACATGAGAGAAGGAGATTAACACACGCATTAACCTCTTGGTCCCTTCCAAAGTGGAGAATATTCATTACATTCAATAGGGTGGACTGCGTGAGATTCATAGTCCACGACGGGGGGATTATTTTCGAGTTCTTCTGCTTCATCCTGGTCAAGTATTTGTAAGGAGCGAACATACTATGTTTCTTGCAGTTTCCTAGGTTGAAGTCATTGAACTTCAACGTCGCGATCTTATCCTGCTGCGTTCTAACTACACGTATCTCGTTCAGGAAGTATGCAGTAAGCATGGTCTAATCAAAGTCCCTTAGGACACTATCACAACTCACCATGTTGGCCAGAGGTGGGATGTAGTTTGGTAAGATGGTCGGGATTAACTTCACGTTGGCTAGTTCATCTTTGTGCTTGGTTCTCTTCTCTGCTGCTGATTGGGATGGTCTGAATCTATGAGTATTATATGGAGAGGCTTGCACTCCTCTCATCGATGACGCTTGAATAGTTGCAGACATCACTTTCTCGACCATGAGATCGATGAGAAATTCTTGAACGACTTTCTCTAAGACATTGAACTGGTCCAACATGCATGCTTATATAAGATAACTCGAGTGGATGAAGGAGTGGGCAATGCAATGAAACAGGTGTTGATCTCAATAAACACAACGCAGTAGCAATGAGTTGGCTTGGATACAATTCTCAAAAGTGTTCTTGGTACAACAATCGACGGACTAAGTAAACATGATGTAACGGATCTCTCCAATGGATGAGAGGTCTTCATCAATGTGGTTCTATTCGTTGTGGCGTGATTCCAATGGTTTGATGGCAAGTCTTCGAGCCATTACTGTTGTTCTAAGCATTCGGGTCATCGGGCTAACGATTATAATGCTTTCAACAACTATATTGCTTCACCATGGCGAAGTGTCATGTTGCATTGTTCTGATACTCTGACAAAGTTCAAATTCTAGAGACCTTCCTTATGCGAAGTCCCCTCTTGGACCTTTTGCGAAGTCCCCTCTGGGACCTTCTGTAACTTTTCTATCTTTTCTCTTTTCTTACTGAGTTTTATAACCTTCTTCCCGGTGATCTTTGTCTCAGTATTCCTCTTTCCATTCTGATTCTTATCTTCTTTTGGCATAGAAAATTTGTGTTGTTGAGATTATTTCATAGGGTTGGAGATTAATATGTCTTCTCTCTCTAGGGTAGGTACTTCAGTCTTCTATGAGTCTTCTTTGACATCCAAGTTTATGGTTCTAAGTAGCTTCGATCTGTTCTCCTGTTCTTCATTCAAGTGTGTTATCCTCCTAGTCATGAAATCTTTTAATTCTTTCTTCTTCTGCTCTAAGACTTCCTCTTCTTTTATTTTGGCCTGATCCTTTTCAATCCAAGGTTTTCCTAGTAATATAGCAAATGGGGAACTGTTCTCAATAAATTTAACAATCTCAAAATATTCCTTTGTCGAAGTTCCATGAGCACTCATAGATATCTGGGTGATTCTTCCACATAGGGTTATCAGCTCTCCTCTAAATAATCATATTCCTCCCAATGAAGGAATCATATCAGACATTCCTAAATTTTCCCAAGTTCTTTCGGTTATGACATTCACCTGTGTTTCTTCATCCAGAACACAGTCAATGTCGAAGTCTCATATTCTTGCTTCTATGCATTTTTTTCTTTGAATATCTCTGATAAGTTGATATTTATGTGATCCTTTAGGGTTTCTTTCAATTGTAGTAATACATTCTCTGATTATTTCTGGGGTTCTTCCATGGTCTCAGTTTCATAACCATCCTAGGGGTTTTCTTGTCTCATATTCATTAGTTCAATCTTAGCAATCATTCTAGGGCAATCTAAAACTTCATTATCCATATCTTTACAACAAAGACAACTAGGTCTTCTACCAGGGCATTCCTTAACAAGATGTCTCGGTCTTCTGTAACTATAACAAAGAGTTAGTCTTCTTTTTCTTTGAAAGGATCCCCAACCTTTCCTGTAGTGCGCACTAGGATAGTAGCTAACCTGTAAAAAATTCTTTCTAGGATCCTGCATCCATTTGTTAGTCCAAACATTATTTCTATGCATAGGAATAACATATCTTTCACTATTTTTTTCAGATCTACTCATATCAAACCTTCTTTCATCTAGTTGTGAACTACTTTTCAAGATAGGACAAAATTTTATCAAACATACCTAGATCCATACTTTTGAAACAAAAATTTCCACTTATCTTACTTTTTCAATCAAAACTTTTCACTGTTCTTACCTTTATCATAACACAAATCTTTCATGTCTTACCTCTTTTCTTCAGATCTGGCTCTTCTTCTTGGCACAGAGCTTCACAGGTCAAGTAGAATACTGCGCACTACGGAAACATATCTATGCACAAAGCTTTCTCTTTTATTTAGTTCCCAGCAAGCACAGTTCCAGTCCTCACAACAGAACCATTTGTTGGCACAGGGGCAGATCTAGGGTTCAATGCTACAACAACACACCAACAAAACCCTAACTACTGGCCCTTTCGGTAACACCTGTGAAGTAGATGAAGTCTCACCCGAGGTAGAGGTAGGAGTGGTTGTAGGACATCGATGCTTTCAACCTTAGCTGGGACAGAGATCTATGATTGTAACACTTTAACAGAGCACTTAGCAGTTACAGTTCATCGATATTCACTTTTAGCTTACAACACAGAGAAACCCTAATAACAAAACGATGCAGTATTCACACAGATACAATATAATCAAGCACTAAGCACATCAACATAGGTCAGATCTAGCATTCATTTACATTATTCAGCACTAATCTATTGTATCAGATTCATCTAACATACATCAACGCACTAATCATTTAATCACATAAACAAGAGAACACTCAAAACACACAAAGAAACCACAACACAGGATATACGTGGTTCACCCTCTCCCTGGGGCTACGTCCACCAATTCTTCTTCTCTTTATTGTCTTCTGTCAATATTCTACATGCACAGAGCCTTGAGATCTTACTCTGTGAGGACAGGAGATCTGCGCACTTCGCTAGATCCTCCTTCCCTGAGTTACAACACAAATCCTTCCACAGTCTCTTACGATCACTTTCACTTAGCTTTGCAATTCTTACACAGTATGCACAATGAAATTACAATTACCACTTGCACTTAGCACCTAGCATTACATAGATTTCCCCTCTTACATCGCTTAGACATGTATTTATATATTACAAAATTAGGCCTAAACATGGGTAAACCCATGGGTCGACATCCCCATACTCATTACATAAGCCCAAAACCCAAAAATCCCTAAAAAGGGGCTGACATCCCTCGATCTCTGCTTCGACTTGCACTCTGCTTTCAATAGTATGTCAAAGTCCCAAAAGAAGGTCAAACATGACCAAGTATCCTCAAAACTTGGTCAAGGGCCAACATCAACTAGGATAAACCTTGATAGTGGGCAGTAATTCAAGATTTTTCCATCTATGCCTCTTCACTTTCGATCTATCAGATGAGAAAATATCATACCATTGAGTATGGAAATATAAATTTCCTACCTAGCTAGAGATTTAGAACGAGTCCTCTCACTAGGAAGGGTGATGGCCAATTTTCTTCTTGATGAACAAAAAATGTGGATAATTGAAAGTTCAGAGTGATGGATTCAATTTTTTTCATAGCATCAACAAACAAATATTTTTGGAGGGAAAGGAATAAAACTACTTTTTTCATTGTAGGTCGACTTATCTCTTTATATGTTCATTCAAATTTCAAGTGTAGGCATTGGTTGGATGCATAATTAAAAAATGAGTACCCACTCTACATACTTTTGATAAAGCTATAATGATAAAAACTGGAAATATACAAAATGAACATTTTTTCATGTATTTCCAGTTTTTCTCGATTTGTAGTATTTTTTTTCGATCACTTTATTATAGGGTTTCTTAAATTAAAATTTCATTTCATAACGGTTCAAGTTCCATTGCAATTATTTCACATGGACTTAAAAATACACATACTCATACAACTCCATGAGTAATTTCAAGTGTTCTAGATACATGGGTGTTAAGATGTGCTCCTTTAACCATATAAAATATTACAATATTCTCACCCAACCATAGGCATGAAACCACCCTCGAACACCATAACCTTGAAAAATAGAATAATTTTAGAAGCAGTAATGGACCCAATAGATAACCAAGTGATAGCACACCTTTCTCCAAAGGTAGCGCACCAAGCAGAAAGTTCAAAAACCATAAACCAAGACCAACTCCCAACTATATTTGTTGTAGTTGCACTCCTTGATCCGAAAAGATCTTCTTAACGACAATGGTTGAGCTATATTGCATGAGTTAAATTACCATTTAGGAAACTAATGAAAGAGGAAGAGTTAAAGAGGAAATATGACATCCATATAAACATATACATATGTGAACATAAGTATGAAGAACAACAAACCATAAAAAACTAAAATGATAACGGAGTTCGGCAATCTCGCCTACATCTTTGGGCATTTGTCTCAATGGGTGAGGCTTTCTTTTTTCTTTTCAAATCTTTAAACATACATCTCAGTAGTTCCAAAAAGGTTACAAACTGATATGTTCTTGTTCTATCAGATCTCTAGAACTCATCAAAACTGACAAAACTGAAATCGGAGGAACGGAGCTCCCAGAAATGGCCCACAAAGGTGATCTCCTCAAGAGATTCCCTGCATAAAAATGGCTTGGGCTTGGAAAATATTCATCATAAACCTATTTTGAGCCTCCTCCCTTAGCTTCAAGAACCCCTGGTTTATATATATCTGAAGTTGGTAACCATCTCCCAACTTCCCCCCAAGATATGGCCTAACAAAGGGCCCAATATCCCCCAAAAATGACCAAAATCTCCAAAACTGCTAAGAAAATCCAATTAAAATTATATTACAATGTTTAAACCCCACTTTCTTCACATCTTATGGGTGCAACCCCCTTTTTCTCGGCGCCTGATCGTATTGGTGCACTCCATGTGGCCTCGGGCTTATCTGGTAGTGTAACATCCTGCTCTTGCGCGCACTGAGCGAACTTATTCTTTAAGGACACTTCCTTACAAGTGATCCAGATTATTATACTATTGGTTGTTTGATTATGATTATGAGATATGATGATATGTTATTTTGGTTGTCTTTTCATAGACAAGTTCTTTTGACTGGGTTCTTTGGAGTGTGTAGGACTTTGGACATTGAGGATGCAGAGGCATCGATGAAACCCCTTGGACTCTGGATCGAGTCAGGGAGATGATTGTTGGGTTTCAATGTTATTTATATGACACATGTACATATGATTAGATGCTATCAGTATTGATTCTTGTTGCTGACATGATTCATTGATGATGCAGGCCGAAGATAGCTTCCCGACCAGATTCACATGTGGAGTAGAGGGGTCACGCATGACCACTAGAGACTTTGAGGGAGAGGTGTGGACAAAAACCCTAACATAGTCTACTAGAACTCCCATAGTGGCTCAAACTGTAGGTTAACGATTACCTAGTTTGAGAAGACCCATGATGTCCTAAGGGCAGACTGCGACAATCACTCATGATGGTTCTAAGGGGTGCACAATAATGCAGGGGATTTATTCCTTAGAGGCCCTTAGTCTCCCACAAGATCACCTGGTTGAGTATTGACTCCAGGGGTTTTTGATGTCTACCAAGTCAGTCAAGAGGCGAGTGGCACCCTTGGAGCACGTAGTGCATCCTGAAGGGAACGTCACACAAGGAAAACATAAAGAGGCAAGTGGCACCCTTGGAGCACGTAGTGTGTCTTGAAGGGAACGTCGCACAAGGAAAACAGAAAGAGGCGAGTGACACCCTTGGAGCACTTAGTGTGTCTTGAAGGGAATGTCGTGATTTTAAATGGTAAAGTGAATAAACCTAGTCGGCCTTAAAATGAATGATGTGATAAGTAAGATTTAAAAACAATTTTCCCTAATAAAAATGTCACCCAGGCTAGAGAAATTAAAAACCTAGGTCTAAGTAGAACTTGTGGTAAAAACAATAATAATAATAATAAATAAACTTGTAACAAGAAGGGGGGTAAGAAATTCAAATTAAATTTTAAAATCAAATTATAATGGGGGATTAAAATTTTAAAAATGGAAATGATTGTTTTATCTACATATGCTAATTTAATTTTTAGTTAAAAAGAAAAAGGGGTAAATGGTTGTTTTTCTACACTTGCTAAAGTGATTTTTGGTTAAAAAGGGAAAAGAGGGAAACATAAAAGAAATAGGAAACTAAAGGAAAAAGGGGAAACCTAAAGAAAAGGGGGAAACATAAAGAAAAAGATGAATGTCTGACTTAGTAAGGAATCTTGCCTTGCGAACTTGCTATTTTTGAACTCAACTAGGAATTTAGTAAGGCGTAAGTCATTTAAGAAGTGTAAGAGAATTTTGGGATACCTAAGAGCATTTTTAGGAATTGTTTTAGGTGGGCGAGGGGAATAAGAATATTTAATTAATTAATAAAATTGAATTTATGGTGAAACTAGGGGATGGGTGACATGTGTACGGGGGAGGTTTTTCCTAGTTAATTAAATGAAAAGAGAATTTAATGAGAATTTGGGAAACTAATTACTTGAAAAACTATATAAAAAGGATGGAGGAGGAGGAGGAGGAGGAGGAGTATGGATATCATCTTTATGCGTAATGTTACGCTGCTGAATTTTTGTCTTGACTGAACTTATATTGTAGGAGTTGGGATACCCAACTCGGGTAATGAGTAGTAGCTTGACCTTGCGAGATGAGATGAGTGCTAGCGGTTCTCTGGTATTGTGTGTGTGGCCTCTTTGTGGTTCAGGGGGCTTAGTGGGAAGAAGAGTACCCCTAGTGCTCGCTGGGAGGTACTGGTGAGGTCACATCGATCGACAAGAGGGAACTGGACATAGTGCACGCGGGACAACGATGTAGAGCCGTCGCATTTGGCTATGGTACGCACACGTTTATTTTTGAATGGATTTCCCTTGGTGAACCCAAATTATAATTTAGTCGACTTCTCTGTGTTTGTTTTATTGATTATTACGTAGAATGTTGTGTTTTATCTTATGTCCCTTATCCCTTTAGTCATCAGTCTGTGCCTGAGCAGTCGGCTAGGAGCCGAATCGATGGTCGTCACTTCGGTGTTTAAAGACCTATAGATTCAAATGCCCTATTTTCCTGTTCATGGATGATGAGTGAAGCATGATTTTTTTTCCCAGTTGTCTATCCCTTACTTATATCTGTGTTTTTTTCATATGAATAAACTTTGATTAAACTCTGCATTTCATTGATAAAACTTTGTTTTTCTCTACGTTTTTAGTTGCTTGAACTTTGGTAAATGTCTGTGTTTCTTTCAATGCTATGTCTATGTTTATTTAAATGATATGGCCGCGAATTTATCTTTAGGTCCGCGTTCTTTTCTTTTTAATGATAAAACACAGGGAAGTTTACATGCGTCCAGTTGAAACGATTTTAGTATTGATCAAACCTTTTCATTGCGTCCTGATTGATTTTGTTTTATTGTTGAATAACCATTAAATGCATCCAGTTTTTATTTCGTTGTACTGTTGAATTAAAACTTCACCTGTGTTTTTGATGAACCACAATTTACCAACATATTTCATTATGATGCACCTACACTTTAATGTTGTTGAAAGCAAATAACAATGTACAAAAATATTACTATTGGAAACAGATATCACTGTTGACTTAGATTAATTAATGGACAATAATCTTGATTATTTAGACAATGATATATAAGATTAATTCTATTATTTGCACAACGATGTGTTGTTGGAAACAACATTGTAATAGATGGCATTACGTTTTTATTACACAACCGATTTAGAGTTAATGATAGTGAAATTATAAGAGCCTTATCCTTAGATTGCGCTTTTATTTATTACATTTATAGACAGTGAATTTAAACCTTGATCAACTACGTTTTTATCCTTTGACTGGCAACAAGTTTATACCTTGATTTACTGCGTATTTACCCTTTGAATGGAAGCGAATTTAAACGTTGATTAACTATGTTTTTATCCTTTCACTGGCAACAATTTTATACCTTGATTTACTGTGTATTTATCCTTTGAATGTAAGTGAATTTAAACCTTGATTAACTGCGTTTTTATCCTTTGATTGGAAGCAAGTTTATACCTTGATTTACTGCGTATTTATCCTTTGAATGGAAGCGAATTTAAACTCTGATTAACTGTATTTTTATCCCTTGAATGGAAGAGGGTTTATACCTTGATTTACCACGCATTTATCCTTTGAATGGAAGCAAATTTAAACCTTGATTAACTGTGTTTTTATCCTTTGATTGGTAGCAAGTTTATACCTTGATTTACTGCGTATTTATCCTTTGAATGGAAGCAAATTTAAACCTTGATTAACTTCATTTTTATCCTTTGACTGGCAACAAATTTACACCTTGATTTACCGCGAATTTATCCCTTTAATGGAAGCAAATTTATGCCTTGATTGACTGCATTTTTATCTTTTGAATGACAATGAATTTTTACCTTGATTGTAGTGTTTGAGACTGTGTAACATCTCCCATTTGACTATGTATTTGGTTGGGTGAAATTTGTTGGGATATTTAGACACTTAGGAGTTAGTAATATCTACTTGGTCTATTGTGTCTTTAGGTAAACATGTGTTTTCTAGTGTGTTTCTTTAGTATGCATTAGTATGCATTTGTAGTTTGGAAATCCGACGGTCACGATATGTTCCCGACATAGAGTGATCCGACGGTTCATATTTTCCTCGATATTAATGGCCATTGATCTGTGTCTTAACACCCGACTAGTCCATGATATTTGTTTAAAGAGCATGGAGGGTCATTTTTCGATGATCGATTGTGAGAAACTCTATTGTAAAATCTCTCTGTAATCTTTTTCTTTGCATTAATAAACTGTTCCAGGTGGTCGCATTCACTGAGGTCGTGGATGTTTCCCCATAGGGGTTTTACCATCTGAAAAAATCGATGTGTTGATCTTTGATCTGGTTATGTGAGTGGTTACGAAAGGTTTTCTTCCTCTATTGGAATACCTATGTTGTCAAACATAGTATCAGAGCCTATTTGAAGACCCTCTCTTGTTGTAGATCGAGATCGTGAAGCCGAGTTGACTCATCTCCACTTTCTATCATTTTCATACATTTATGGGCTGAGAGGACTATTCCATTGCATTCGGAGTGCTCATTTCAATCAGGAAAACTTTTTGTTTCACTCGAAAAGGTTTTCGTTTGCCCAAGATATGGCCATTACAGTGAGATTCGGAGGTATAAAGCTTGAATACACATTTTTTTAAATTTTTGCAGAGTAGTATTTTGGTTTTATTTCGTTTTTGTTTTATTTATTTCTGGGTTGCTACTCTTTTAGATCTGCGTATGCTCTTTGTCCCGTGCCTTGTGTGATCTCGAAAAATCAGAAACAGATAGGAAAAGGTGCATCTTCCGAGTAAGCTAACTGAGATCTAATCTTTGTTGTCATCGAGAAGAAAATTTTTTTTCTTGTGTGAAAAGAGTTTTTTTTAGCACGCTCTCCAAGGTCATCTTCAACAACAACAAAAACAACACCCCCAATCCTCCTTCTGAACATTACAATATGTTTTGCTAGAGCATTTGGTTAAAATTTGCCTTATTAAGTAAGAGGTCTTGAGTTCAAGTCTCTCTTTTATTACATTTTTTTCGAAAAGTTCATGCTAAAATTGTAAAGTGTATTTCACTTCAAGTATAAAAGTGAATCACTATAAGTAGCTTTAATACTTTTTAGAGTTATTTATTTTGCATGAATCTTTTCTAGTATAAAGTAACTTCATTGTAAAAGTGATCCCCATTTCTCTTTATAAAAGTGGGTCACTTCATAAAGCAACTTACACAATCACGTGGTCATTTGGTTACCGATTGTGCCTTTTTTTTTAAAAGGGCATAACTCTAACATCGGAAGTTCATTTTCAGTGTCGTTTTTTTTAAAACCACATAACGTTTCGAGCTCTTTCCATCCAGATCATCAATTTTAGTTTTTAAATCCACATTATGCATATTTAATATGGATTATACAAGTATTGTCTTGCTTACCAGCAACAACTACTTCCAATGGAAATGTCATATGGAAGATTTATTAAGAAGTAAAGGCTTGTACCAAATTACCTTGGGAAATGAAAAAACACCCACTGATGTTGATAAGAAATCCAAGTGGGATAATAGGAATGATGAAGCACATGGACTAATCAAAATTTCCATCTCTCCTGATTTAAGGTACCACCTTCAAGATATTGATGATGCCAAAGAAGCTTGGGACACGATTGAATCTGTGTTTGGTAAACTCAATATTATTCGAGCACAACAGTTAGAAAATCGAATACTGACCTTGAGTCCAAATGATTTTTCTTGCCTTGGAGACTATCTATCTAGGTTTAAAACACTCGGAATTTTATGTGAAGAATGTAAGATAAAGATGGAGGAAGAGCGTTGAATCTATCTTATTCTTTCTAAGCTATGTAGTGCATATTCTATGTTTGTATCTACCTTTTATGCCATGAGAGAGGCTCTAGGGGAAGAAGCTTATGAAAAACCCACTCTTGAGTCCTTTTGTGCTTCTTTGATTCGAGATGAAGATAAGCTTGTACAATTTGGAGTGATCAACACTGCAGGTCCCTCCAACAAAGACTTAGTTGCCCAGCAGAAAGATAAACCCAAGTATCCCAAGCAGCAACATCCTCGCTATAAAAACAAACAACATAAGGGTCCCAAACCTACTCAGATAGCTTCAGCTCCTACTGGTGACAAAAGAGAAAAATATAAAAGTAAGAATACTAACAAACATTGCAACTTTTGTGATAAAGATGGTCATGATGAGTCCAAATGTTTCAAGAAGATGGCAGCTTTAGAAGAAGCAATGAAGAAGCACAACATTAGTATTGATTATACTTCTTCTTCTCACGGACATGCACTTTTTCCTTCTGGTTTCTCCTTCAATTCAAATTCTACTACTATTTCTTCTTCTGATGAGTGGCTTATTGATTCGAAAGCATCTTATCACATGGCTAAGAATAAAGCCATATTTGCTGCTCTAAATGAATGTAACACCAAGAAAATATTTTTTGGTGATGATAGATATCTTAGTGCTATAGGATCTGGAATAGTTCAAGTAGATAATGGTCATTTCAATGATGTATTATGTGTTCCAAGTTTTTCTTGTAACCTTCTATTAGTATATTAAATCACTCATTCAGGTGAAGGTAAAACTATCAAGTTTTCACCTCACCAAGTTGTAATCAAGGATCTAAAAGATCCTAAGCATGTTCTTGCAACTGGAATTGTTG
>SNQJ01S0110514.1:16693-45526 GCA_010110895.2 Picea sitchensis
TGTGAGAAACTCTCTTGTAAAATCTCTCTGTAATATTTTTCTTTGCATTAATAAACTGCTCCAAGTGGTCGCGTTGGTTGGGGCCATGGATGTTTCCCCGTAGGGGTTTTACCATGTGAAAACATTAGTGTGTTGATCTTTGATCTGGTTATGTGAGTGGTTACTGAAGGTGTTCGTCCTCTGTTGGAATACATGTGTTGTCGAACAAAATTATTTCATGGTATGATGTGTATGACAATGATCTCCCTTTGGTATTAATGATTGATTGATGGAGATATCTCGTAGCGAATGGACAACAATTTACCATTATTGTTGACAACAAGATATATATTTAACCCTTGCTAAATCGTTTTATATTTGTTAATCCTGTATAAAAGACAGTGTTACAATTGATTGTTAAAAATCGATATGTTGTTTAAGGGACATCGAATCATATGGTTTAAAGGACAATGATTTTATTTGTAGCATGTTGATAGCATAACGATAACATATTTTATTAATGGAGATTTTATTAATAACATATAGATAAGTATGTCGACAACGACTTTACTCATCGCCACATGATAACATATTGACAATGATTGATAGCGTTTATATCTTGTGACAACGTTCATATGATTGGACAACGTTATTTGTTGTGACAACGTTTATTTGTTGTGACAACGTTTATTTGTTGGACAACATTTTTATATTGTTTTAGAGGACATGTTCCATATTATTGTTCCTGTTTAGAAGATAGCATTTATGTTTTAAAAACATGTTTTATATTGTTTTAAAAGACATGTTTCCTATTTGTTTCAGTTGAAAAGATAGCGAATTCCTCCCTAGGAAATTACTCATCCGATATTGGAATTGGAAAATAGTTACATGGAGCTATTTGTATTGATAATAATTATTTTAATGTGCATTGAGTGATGTATATTGAAATAGAATTGTTACGCAAAGAATTTAATGTGTTGTATGAATTTCATAGTCGTCTGGATTCCTCGCATATTGTTGACTTGTCGATTGAGTGCTTGGGTTAGTTGTCTTGCGTTTCGACAGTTAGTTTGGTTTCCTAGCGCATTGAATCTTCTTGGGTTATTGGTCTAGATGTGTTATGTTGTGTCAGGGTTACTATCATGCCTATCGCCTTGTGACGACATGATTCCTGATGAGGGGATCATTTCCCACTCCGATGGATAGAGGCAAATGATAACCTGGCTGTAGTATGTGCTTTCTGATGTGGGCATTGTTCGTTGTAATGGTTGTTCATACTTGTTTTTGTAATTCCTTAAGGCATTAGGGTTTGTGCGATGTAGAGGTTTCTAGTTCCTAGTCATCAAAGCTTTTGTGTTGGGTTGTTGATGTTGTCCCTTAGCTGTTAGGATTTGTATTTCTTGTGTCAGGTGGGTAGTCGTTCCTTTTGTCTATTGATTATCATGTGTTTCATCCAGTTGCATGATGTGCTAGTGTGTTGAGTCATTGTTGTATGTTTCCTAATTTGCGTTCATTGTGTTCGTCATTAAGTTGTGTTGTTCAACTGTTGTCGTTGTTGCCTTTCTGGTTCAAACAAAAAAAAAATTGCACTTGCTTGTGTCTCTTGTAGTCATAATGTTGGGGTTGTTACATATGGTATCAAAGGGGGTTCGACCCTGCGACTGTGGATCGCCATGATTTCCATTGTAGTAAAACCTTGAGTAACTACCTAGCACTAATTAAAAATTTAACGTTTCCATTCGGTGATAGTAATTAGAGGACATCATAGAGGTTTGCGGCATGGTGTCATGGAAGGAGGTGTGACACCTCCAGAAATGCCCGTGCCCTTGGAGTCTAACCTGCAAGGGGGAAGAACAAGCCCTTAGGCTGGATTCGATTGTTGTAAGGGATGATGATGGTCTGACAAGGTCCTTCCAAGGTTTTTCAAAGGCCTTGATTCACCATTTGTACTACGATGAGGCCAGGGCTCTTGTACCCCTGAGGGTCCACAGTGCGCCCGCACCAGTACTGTTAGCATTCATCGAGAACTTGAGAGGGATGATTTCTCAAGTCTATGAGTGTCGCAGACAATTGAACCCTCAAGGCATGGCTAGCGAGCAAGGCATTGTGATTCACGCCTTCTGGTTATGACTTCCAGCATGATGGTCCACATGGAGGTCTTTCCAAGGAAGGGGATCCCTCTTCTATGATGGAAGACGCTCCTATCACTTTTGAACATGGCCATCAAAGATGTGTTATGGAAATTGTTCAAGGAATGGTTCCAGGAGAGGTATATTTCTGAGGAATTCAATGAGCATCATCTCAATGACTTCAAGGCCTTGCAACAGGGTGACTCTATGGTGCCTGAGTACGAGGCCCATTTTTGGAGCTACTTTGGTATGCTCCGCACTTGAATACCAAGAAACTTAAGTCAACAGGTTCGTGTTTGGCCTTAATTTCAGCATTCATGCAAACGTTAGGATTATGATGCCTCAAACCTTGCATGAGGCCATTCAGAATGCGCTCATAGCAGACTAGGAGCATATCAGCAGGGTTCAGAGTAGGACTCCATCAAGATCTGCGGGGAAGGTGTCATCTGGTGTGCAACAACATCAGACACTAGCTATACTTTCACCAGGATATCGTGGCTTCCAGAGAGGATCCACTTTCACTACACCTCAATGACCAACGCCTTAGCAGAGGTCTCCTTACCATCGCTGACCAAACCCTTAGTATTATGATAGATCTCGGTGCTACCGAGAGTTTCATTTCTGGTGCAACGCTAAAAATAATTAAGGTAAAGTGAGTCAAACATGGTGAGTTTAGATTTGTAGAAATGGATTAGGGAGCCAAAAAAAAGGTTGGAGGGAAGGTTATGGGTTGTATCCTTAACCTAGGAGAGTTTTTCACCAAGGCCAACCTGTACGTCACGATCTTGGGATCTTATGATGTCATGATTGGTATGGATTGGTTGGAATTGCATGAGGCGATACTCAATTGTAGTACAAAGAAGTTGAGCATGGTCGATGATGAGGGACAGAGATGCGTGATTGTAGGGTGGAACTAGGGAGTTTCCCTGAGGTTCATCTCTTCCTTGCAGCTATGGAAGAGAATGCACAAGGGATGTAAGCTTTATGCAATCCTTGCGTTAAACAAGAAGGGAGTAGCAGAAGGTCTAGAACACCTTTCGATGGTGAGAGAGTTTACAGACGTCTTCCTTGAGGAGTTACCTTGGATGCCACAAGAGAGGGAATTGGAATTTACCATATACCTAAAACTGGGGACTGAACCGATAGAAAGAATGCCTAATCAGATGTTGACCCCGGAGTTACAAGAGTTGAGAATGCAACTGAAAGTGTTGTTGGACCTGGGACTTATACGTCCAAGTGTGTCACCGTGGGGTTCCCTGTTATATTCATACATAATAAGGATGGCTTATGGAGATTCTGCATTGACTACCTTCAATTGAACAAGGCAACAATCAAGAATCAATACCCATTTCCAAGGATTGATGATATGCTCGATGAGATGAAAGGCACGACGGTGTTTTCAAAGATCGAATTGTGATCAAGGTATCACCAGTTAATGATCAAGGAGGATGATGTCCCTAAGACCACTTTTAAGATGAGGTTTGGATATTAAGAGTTTATTGTTTTACCTTTTGGACTGACAAACGCCCCTCGGGTAGTTATGAGTTTGATGAACGGGGTGTTTCATGAATACTTGGACAAGTTCGTTCAAGTATTCATTGACAATATTTTGATTTACTCGTGGATGATGGAGGAACATGAAGAGCACTTGGGCTTGGTACTACAGTGTCTACCAGAGAACAAATTGTATGAGAATTTGTCTAAATGGTCATTTTTATCATTCAAAGATTCACTACTTAGGGCATGTCATCACCGACGATGGTATCGACATGGATCCAACAAAGGTCGAGGCTATTATGGAATGGCCTATGTCGACGAATGTCCTAGAAGTGTGTAGCTTCATGGGGTTAGCAGGATACTATCCATGGTTCATCGAGGGTTTCTCAAATATGGAAAATTGGATTACGAAATTACAAAAGAAGAACAAGAAGTTTGTTTAGACCGAGAAATGCATGAAAGAATTTCAGAGGCTCAAGGAATTGTTGACAACAACACCGATACTAAAGGTCCCTAACATGGACCCAAACTTCTTGGTATGCACTGATGCATCCAAAGAAGGCTTAGGTGGAGTCTTTATGCAAGACGATTGAGTTATCGCTTAAATCTCGAGAAAGTTGAGAAGGCGTGAGGAGAACTATGCGATGCACGATTTGGATTTGTTAGCCATTTCTTATTCCTTGATATTTTAGAGACACTACCTTATTGGACAGATATTGAACTAAAAATGGACCAGTGTGGACTACAACCCATCTTTACGCAAAGAGACTTGAACGCACAACAATGACATTGGTCGGAATTGCTTAGCGAGTGGGATTTCAAGATTTATTACATAAAAGGGACAGTGAATAGAGTGACAAATGCGTTGAGTTGGAGACCACACATCTTTTCGGTGATTGCCTCTTTAGACGAATCTACGTGAAAATATTCTAACTTTACAGTGCGATGATTACTGGTACAAAGAGGTCAAGGATTTTATCATAAAAAACATAATGATGGTACCAAAATTTGAAGGATTTACTATGGACAATGACGAATCATTGAGATTTAAAGGTCAAATTTACATACCACCCAACGACGGGTTAAGAAGTTGATCCTAAACGAGCCTCATAGAGCAGTGTACATGGCTCACCCAAGAGTCACAAAGATGAAGGCATACCTTAAACCCTTATTCTTGTGGAAGGGAATGAAGGCAGACATAGTCAACTACGTGGAAATATGTCTAGAATGTCAGCAGGTGAATGTTGAACATAAACATTCGACAAGATTACTACAGCCACATTATTCCTGAATCGAAATGGGAGGGAATTTTGATGGATTTCATTGTTGGATTGCCACTGACGCAAAGGAGACATGACTCTATTGTTGTGGTAATCGACACTCTGATGAAGAGTGCTCATTTATTCCGGTGCGTATGACATATCAGGAACCGAACATAGCTAGAGTTTACTCAATGAGATTGTGAGGGCATGGCATGCATACGATGATTATATCCAATGGAGGATCGGTGTTTACATGATGATTTTGGACTAGTTTCCAAGAGGCCTTGGGAACCCAACTTAAATTTAGTATCACGTCTCACCCAGAGACAGATGGGCAGAGTGAACGAACAAACCAAATCTTAGAGGACATGTTGAATATGTACATGATGTACCAACATAAGTGTTGGGAATAATTCTTTCCATTAGTAGAATTCACATATAACCATAATTATCAAAGCACCATTAAGATGACACCTTTCAAGTTTCTTTACGGGCGACCATGTCGGACGCCTTTGATTTGGGATCGGCTTGAGGATAGGGTCCTGGTGGGACCAAAAGCGATCAAAGAAATGGAAGATCAAATGCAAAAAATAAGACAAAGGATCGAGGAAGCGCAGGATCTATAGAAGAGTTATGCTAATACGCATCGTGTCGACCATAGTTACGATATTGGTGATCGAGTATTCTTGCGGGAAAAACTACAAAAGAGTTTGATCAAGTTGGAAAGAGTGATAAACTATCTCCTAGGGTCATGGGATCCTACGAGATTGTGGAAAAGAGAGGGTTCTGGCCTATTGACTAGCTTTGCCTGATCCTTGAAGCGTATGCATGATGTATTTCACGTCTCTGTTTGAGACATTATGTTAGTGATCCTACACATGTTTGACTTGAATACCTTGCAGGTATCTGACGAGGG
Source organism: Picea sitchensis (assembly GCA_010110895.2). Lineage (NCBI taxonomy): Eukaryota > Viridiplantae > Streptophyta > Pinopsida > Pinales > Pinaceae > Picea > Picea sitchensis. The sequence continues at coordinate 22,477 of SNQJ01S0110514.1, forward strand.
TGCGCTCATGGCAGAGCCAATCCACATCCTGTACCATCGCATTTGACAGCTATGACGTCAAACAATAGATAAGGTCAAGCTCCAGTGGGACAACTATAGTCCGCACTCAACGACCTGGGAGGATGCATATGATATGCACCAATAGTTTCCATTTTTATTTGATAGATAGACTTATGATACTATGATACACTTTTTATCAACACTTACACACTGTGAAACTTCGGGACGAAGTTTAGACCAAGAGGGGGTGTATGTAACATCCCTCTCTTGCGCGCATTGAGCGAACTTGTTCTTTAAGGACACTTGCTTACAAGTGATCCAGATTATTATACGATTGGTTGTTTGATTATGATTATGACATATGATGATATGGTATTATGGTTGTCTTTTCATAGACAGGTGTTATTGACTGGGTTCTCCTGAGTGTGCAGGACTTTGGACATTGAGGATGAAGAGGCATTGATGAAACCCCTTGGACTCTGAATCGAGTCAGGGAGATGACTGTTGGGTTTGAATGTTATTGATGTGACACATGTACATATGATTAGATGTTATGAGGATTTATTATTGTTGTTGACATGATTCGCTGATGACGCAGGCTGACGATAGCTTGCCGACCAGACTCACATGTGGAGTAGAGGGGTCACGCACGACAACCAAAGACTTTGATGGAGAGGTGTGGACAATAGCTCTGTCACAACCTACTAGCACTCACGTCATGGCTAGAACTATAGGTTATCGATTACCTAGTTCGAGAATACCCACAATGTCTTGAGGGCAGACTGCGATAGTCACTCACGATGATTATAAGGGGCACACAATAAGGCAGAGGCCTTATTCCTTAGAGGCCCTTTGTCTCCCACAAGATCACCTAGTGGAGTATTGACTCCAAGGGTTTTTTGTGTCTACAAAGTCAATCAAGAGGTGAGTGGAACCCTTGGAGCACGTAGTGCATCCTGAAGGGCACGTCGCGCAATGAAAACAGAAAGAGGTGAGTGGCACCCTTGGAGCACGTAGTGCGTCCTGAAGGGCATGTCACGCAAGGAAAATGAAAAGAGGGGAGTGGCACCCTTGGAGCACCTAGTGCATCCTAAAGGGCACGTCACGATTTTAAGTGGTAAAGTGAAGAAACCTATTCAGCCTTAAAACGAATGATGTGATAAGTAAGATTTAAAAAGAATTTTTCCTAATAAAAATGTCACCCAACCTAGAGAAATTAAAAACCTAGGTCTAAGTAGAACTTGTGGTCAAAAAAATAATAATAGTAAATAAACTTGTAACACGAAGGTGGGTAAGAAATTCAAATTAAATTTTAAAAACAAATTATAATGGGGGATTAAAATTTTAAAAAGGGAAATGATTATTTTATCTACATTTGCTAATTTGATTTTTAGTTAAAAAGAAAAAGGGGTAAATGGTTGTTTTTCTACACTTGCTAAATTGATTTTTGGTTAAAAAGGGAAAAGAGAGAAACTTAATAGAAATAGGAAACTAAAGGAAAATGGGGAAACCTAAAGAAAAGGGGGAAACATAAAGAAAAAGATGAATGTCTAACTTAGTAAGAAATCTTGCCTTGGGAACTTGCTATTTTTGAACTCAATTAGGAATTTAGTAAGGCGTAAGTCATTTAAGAAGTTTAAGAGAATTTTGGGACACCTAGGAGCGTTTTTAGGAATGCTATTAGGTGGGTAAGGGAAATATGAATAATTAATTAGTTAATAAAATTGAATTTCTGGTGCAACTAGAGGATGGGTGACATGTGTACGAGGGAGGTTTTTCCTAATTAATTAAATGAAAAGGCAATTTAATGAGAATTTGGGAAACTAATTACTTGAAAAACTCTATAAAAAGGATGGAGGAGGAGGAGTATGGATATCATCTTTATGCATAACGTTATGCTACTGAATTTTTGTCTTGACTGAACTTATCTTGTGGCAGTTGGGATACCCAGCTCAGGTAATGAGTGGTAGCTTGACCTTGTGAGGTGCGTTGGGTGCTAGCGGTTCTTTGGTATTGTGTGTGGCACCCCTTTGCGGCTCAAGGGGATCAGGGGGAAGAAGGGTACCCATAACGTTGGCTGGGAGGTACCGATGAGGTCACATCGGTCAACAAGTGGGAGATGGATGGAGTGCATGTGGGACAATGACTCAGAGTTGTCGCATTTCGCTACGGTATGCACACGTTTATTTTTGAATGGATTTCCCTTGGCGAACCCAACTTCTGATTTTATTGACTTCTCTATGTTTGTTTTATTGATTATTACGAAGAAGTTTGTGTTTTATCTTCTATCCCTTATCCCTTTAGTCATCATTCTGTGCCTGAGCAGTTAGCTAGGAGCCGAATCGATGGTTGTCACTTCGGTGTTTAAAGACCTATAGATTCAAATGCCCTGATTTCCTGTGCATGGATGATGAGTGAAGGATAAATTTTTCTCTGATTTGTCTATCCCTTACTTATCCCTGCGTTTTTCTCCTATGAGTAAACTTTGATTAAATTCTGCGTCTTGATTGATAAAACTATGATTTTCTCTGCATTTTTAGTTGCTTGAACTTTGGTAAATGTCTGCATTTATTTAAATGATATGGTTGTGAATTTATGATATCTGCGAATTTGTCTTTATGTTGCATTCTTTTCTTTTTAATGATAAATCACAGGGATGTTTACATGCGTCCAGTTGAAATTGTTTTACTATTGATCAAACATTTTTATTGCATACTGATTGATTTTGTTTTATTGTTGAATAACCATTAAATGCGTCTAGTTTTTATTTCATTTTACTGTTGAATTAAACCTTCACCTGCGTTTTTTATGAACCACAATTTACCAACGTATTTCATTATGATGCACCTACGCTTTAATGTTGTTGACAATGAATACAAATCTACATAAATATTACTATTGGACAGAGATATCGTCCTTGACTTAGATTAATTAATGGACAACAATCTTGATTATTTAGATAGCGATATATAAGATTAATTGTGTTATTTGCACAATGATATGTTGTTGGCAACAACATTGTAATAGATGGCATTACGTTTGTATTACATAGTAGATTTAGAGTTAATGACAGGGAAATTATAAGAGCCTTATCCTTAGATTGCATTTTTATTTATTACATTTATAGACAATGAATTTAAACCTTGATCATCTGCATTTTTATCCTTTGACTGGCAACAAGCTTATACCTTGATTTACTGTGTATTTACCCTTTGAATGGAAGCGAATTTAAACCTTGATTAACTATGTTTTTATCCTTTGATTGGCAACAAGTTTATACCTTGATTTACTGCATATTTATCCTTTGAATGGAAGTGAATTTAAACCCTAATGAATTGTGTTTGATCCTTTGACTGGAAACAATTTTATACCTTGATTTACTACGTATTTATCCTTTGAATGGAAGTGAATTTAAACCCTGATTAACTGTGTTTTTATCCCTTTATTGGAAGCAAGTTTATACCTTGATTTAATGCGTATTTATCCTTTGAATGGAAGCAAATTTAAACCTTGATTAACTGTGTGTTTATCGTTTGATTGGAAACAAGTTCATACCTTGATTTATTGTGTATTTATCCTTTGAATGGAAGCAAATTTAAACCTTGATTAACTGTGTTTTTATCCTTTGACTGGCAACAAATTTATACCTTGATTTACTGTGAATTTATCCCTTGAATGGCAGAGAATTTATGCCTTGATTGACTACATTTTTATCTTTTGAATGGCAACAAATTTATACCTTGATTGTTGCGTTTGAGACTCTGTAATAACTGTGTTTTGACTGTGTATTTGGTTGGGTGAAATTATTGCATGGTATGCCGTGTATGACAATGATCTCCCTTTGGTATTAATGATTGAATGACAACGATATCCCATAGCGAATGAACAACGATTTACCATTATTGTTGACAGCAAGATATATATTTATCCCTTGCTAAATCCTTTTATATTTGTTAATCCTGTCTAAAAGACAATGTTACAATTGATTGTTAAAAATCGATATGTTGTATAAGGGACAACAAATCATATGGTTTAAAGGACAACGATTTTATTTATAGCATGTTGATAGCATAGCGATAGAATATTTTAATAATGGAGATTTTAATAATAGCATATAGATAATTATGTCGACAACGACTTTACTCATCGCCACATGATAACATATTGATAGTGATTGATAACGTTTATATATTGTGACAACGTTCATATGATTGGACAACGTTTTTATATTGTTTTAGAGGACATGTTCCATATTATTGTTTCTATTTAGAAGATAGCATTTCAGTTTTAAAAACATGTTTTATATTGTTTGAAAAGACATGTTTCCTATTTGTTTGAGTTGAAAAGATAGAGAATTCCTCCCTAAGAAATTACACATCCAATATTGGAATTGGAAAATAGTTACATTGAGCTATTTGTATTGATAATAATTATTTTAATGTGCACCGAGTGATGTATATTGCAATAGAATTGTTACACAAAGAATTTAATGTTTTGTATGAATGTCATGGTCGTCTGGATTCCTCGCATCTTGTTGAATTTTCGATTGGTTGCTTGGGTTAGTCGTCTTGCATTTCGACAGTTAATTCGGTCTCCTAGTGCATTGAATCATATTGGGTTATTGGTATAGATGTGTTATGTTGTGTCAGGGTTACCATCACACCTATCGCCTTGTGATGACATGATTCCTGATGAGGGGATCATTGCACGCCCCGATGAATAGAGGCGAATGATAACCTAACTGGATTTTGTGCTTTCCAATGTGGGTGTTGTTCATTTTAATGGTTGTTGGTACTTGGTTTTGTAATTCCTTAAGGTGTTGGGGTTTGCGAGACATAGAGATTTCTAGTTCCTGGTCATCGAATCCTTTATGTCAGGTTGTTGACGTTGTCCCTTAGCTGGTAGGCATTGTCTTTCTTGTGTTGGGTGGGTAGTCGTTATTTTGTCTATTGATTATCACATGTTTCGTCCAGTTTCATGATGTGCTAGTGTGTTGAGTCATTGTTGTTTGTTTCCTGATCTGCATGCATTGTGTTCATCATCAAGTTGTATTGTTCAACTTTTGTCATTGTTTCCTTCTTCACTCAAACAAAAAAAAAAAATCACTGGCTTGCGTCGCTTATATTTGTAACGTTGGGGTCGTTACAGGTAGTGTGTTTGCTCCTTACTTCTTGGCTCCTGTCTATATGTGGTGGCCATATGGCCACGGTCTAGTCCATATTCCTCTTTGTGCCCTCCTATTTGGTAGCCCCTGGTCCCATGGCTTAGGCCATGTGGCCATGCCCTAGTCCTCTACGCGCGCCCCCTTATCCAGCATAGCCCTGTTCTACAGCCCCGAGCCATATCGGACGATGATGTGATCAAGTTCTGAGGGCTAGCACATATCCATAACTGCGCCAACTATTTTAGACTAGGCCGTGGTCATATATCATCGGTCGCATGGTAACGTTGGGGGATGGGGCCTAGCCCCAGCTCGATCCTCCGCTAATTTAACCAACACTCAACTTTAAATATAAATGAGCCCACATATGGTTAAGACCCAAAGCAAAGGCAGGATGGCTAGCCATGCCCTACCAGGGTGTTTTCTCGGTCAGAGGTCAGAGGTTCAAATCCGGTTGAGTTCAAAAGAATTTTGCATACCAACAAGCTAATGGAGGGGTGCCACGTGGCATCCCAGGATTGGACCACGTGGCACCACATTATTTGTCCAAATAACCTGCCACTTGTCAAAACTGGATTCAACCAGTTGTCCACATATTCCATGTCTCTTCTCCAACTATACCCTGCCACGTGTCATAAGACAATGCCACATGTCAACCTTACAGTGGTGACACGTGTCACTCCCTGAATAGACAACCTGTCTGACATGTCATCAGTCTGTACGCCCAATCACTGTGCCACATGTCAGTACATATGCCCCATCAGCAAACTGAACCTACCACTATACCTTGCCATTTCAACTGTACAACCATACGTCCTGTATAGTCAACTTCCATGTGGCACTGTACGGACTGTACAATCATCATTGTTTTTCCTGTTTGGCCAAATGAACAGACCGCGATATTTGGAGAATACGACATCCATTTGAGCCCGTTAAAGTTGCATTGGGTTCTGAGAAGTTTTATTTTTAGGCCTTCTTGGAACCAATTCAGTCCCTAGATCCAATTCTGGATCACACCTCCCCACTAAAGACCTTTTGGTCCCCAAAAGTTTACTAACTAGTCATCAAGTTTGGGATAGGCCACCCGACTTGTTCTTTGTATTTAAACTATGTCCTATGCACTTGCCTCATCAAGATCAACTGCAAAACAATCATGATAATTAACATCATATTGTTAGCCATTTGTACCCTGTCACATCTTACTGAAGCCACTATCATTCATGTTGACAACATTACTAATGAAAGCATAAAAAATATAACTGCAAATGAGATAATATTTTTGTAATACTTGCACAACATTAGCTTATATTGAAGAAAAGTGTGATTGATCTTCCATTCTACAGTCATCTCCTATTCTTTCTTAAGATCAATTACTTGACTCGAAACAATTATAGGTGTGTTGCTTGCTTGAGATGCCTTTATTAATTGTTCCATAGTTTGAAGATATTTATTTGCATTTAAATGATGAGCATGTACCACATATTCTTGACCTCCTTTGATTAAGTGATATTGATTCTTTTCCCTGTAGAAGATTTCTTTATGATCATATAAGTAAGGACTGCCTAAGACCATTCCATAGTCATTGAGTGGCACCACATCACATGTTACCTCATCCAAAACTTAGATGAAATTGCAAATTTTAACGTGCACTACTTTGTTATGTGCAATTGATGATTGTTGATTATCCATTTATGTGTGTAAGGATTATGATGCATCTGTGTGTTTAATCCCAATTGATTAACCAATTCCTCTAAAATTAAGTTAGATTGAGATCCACTATCTATCAATGTGTCGACCTTAGTATGTCGCATTATGACCCTTATATGAAACAATTTACTTCTAGAATCCAATGCACCACCAATTTTACCTGTCAAACCAACCAATGAGACTTTAGATTCATTACCTGAATCCGATCCCAAGTTTGTTGGTCGTGTTGCTGCTACAATTTTTTGCCTCCCTTTTCTTTCCTTGAACCACTTCGGTCTCTTCTCGAGATGCAATTGCCAACAACGGTCCTCATCATGCCCTTCTTTCTTGCAATGCTTGCAAGGGGGCTTCTCTTCCTTTCTTGCCATTGAATTTGCCTTCTTGCCATTCCACTTCCTTTTTTCCTCTTTTCTTGAAGACGATTCCCCTGATACACTGACCCCTATTTTCCCTGCTTCAATGTATGTCTCTTGAACATAAACCTCATCAAGATTAGTAGTTCCAAACATGAATACAATGTTACGAATATGTGCAGGTAAACCTCCTATATACTTCATAATATTTTCTTGGGTATGTAAAGGAATATCTAACATCAATGCCATTTTATGAAATCCATCTGTGTACTCTTGCACTGTTTGTCCTTTTCTTAGTTTAAGACCTTTCCATTCAATTAATTATTGATCTTTATAACCCAAAGGATAGAATTGCTTTCTAAGTGTAGAAATAAAAACTTTCCATGATGGAAATACATTACCCACTTGTTGCGTGCCATTTTGCAACTTGCTTTTCCACCAGATGAGTGTTGTGCCTGGAAGTCTAAGCGATGCCAATTTGATTTGAGTGGAATCATATTTGATTTGTTGCACACTGCAATAAACCTCCATCTGTCTGACCTAATTGTCAAGTCTCTCTACATTGACTTTGCCATCATACATGGGTAATTCAAATTTCACATCAAGTTTTAGTAACGACATTTCATGTTTATGTTTATGGACTTTTTTTCTTGCGGTGCTTTTAGAACTTGAACTTGAAGAAGAAGGAGGTGAAGGAGGAGTTTGAGGAGGATCCTCTCCTTCTTCACTTTTGACCTTTGAAGATTCACCTAGATTCGGTCTCTTCTATTCTAAGTAATCCTCATACAAAACCTTCATCATCTCCGACATGGCAAAGAAATTTTTTTGAAACTCTTTCTCATCCTAAGAAAGTCTCTCTTCCGATGCCATCTTAGCGCTTTGAGAAGTTCTCTTTCTCAATCCAATCAATGAATTCTCTTCAACAATATCGCATTCACCATGATGTATATTTTCCCTGGTGATCATGAAAACTNAGCTTTGATACCACTTGATCCAAAAAGATATTTTTAACGACAATGGTTGAGTTATCTTGCATGAGTTAAATTACCATTTAGGAAACTAATGAAAGAGGAAGAGTGAAAGAGGAAATATGATAGCCATATAAACACACACACACACACACACACACACACACACACACACATATATATATATATATATGAACATAAGCATGAAGAAAAACAAACCATAAAACACCAAAATGATAACGGAGTTCAACAATCTCACCTATGTCTCTGGGCCTTTGTCTTAGTGGGTGATGATTTCTTATTTCAGTTCAAAGCTTCAAACGTACATAAAAACTGTGCCAAAAAGGTTACAAAATGATCTGGTGTTGTTCTACCATATCTCTAGAACCCAACAAAACTGACGGCACTGAAATCGGATGAACGAAGCCCATAAATGGCCCACAAAGGTGCTCTCCTCAACAACTTTCCTGCATAAAAATGGCTTGGGCTTGGAAAATATTCAACATAAACCTATTCTAAACCTCCTCCCTTGGCTTCAAGAACCCATGGTTTATATAGATCTGAAGTTGGTAACCATCTCCCAACTTTCCCCCAATATGTGGCCTAAAAAAGGGCCCAATATCCCCCCAAAATGACCAAAATCTCTAAAATTGTTGAGAAAATCTAATTAAAATTATATTACAATGTTTAAAACCCACTTTTTGCACATCATATGGGAGAAACCCCATTTTTCTTGGCTCCTGATCATATTGGTGTGCTCCATGTGGCCTCGGGATTATTTGGTAGTGCGTTGGCCCCTTACTTCTTGACTCCTGGCTATATGTGGTGGCCACATGGTCATGGTCTAGTCCCTAGTCCTCCACACACTCTCTTGTTTGGCAGCCCCTGGTCCCATTTCTTGGGCCATGTAACCATGCCCTACTCCTCCACGCACACCCCCTTATCTAGTGTAGCCCTATTATGTAGCCCCAAGCCATATGGGATGGTGATGTGACTGAGATCTGAGGGCTAGCGTATATCCATAACAACGCAAACTATTTTAGACTGGGTTGTGGTCATATATCATCGGTCACATGGTAACGCCGGGGGTTGGGGCCTAGCACCAGCCCAATCCTTCACCAATTTAACCAACACTCAACTTTAAATATAAATGAGCCCACATATGGTTAAGACCCAAAGCAAGGGTGGGCTGGCTAGCCCGACTCTGCCAAGGCGTTTTCCCGGTCAGAGGTCGGAGGTTCAATTCTGGTTGAGTTCCAAACAATTTTTCATACTAAAGATCCAATGGAGGGGTGCCACATGGCACCACATTATTCGTCTAAATAACCTGCCACTTGTCAAAACTGGATTCGATCAATTGTCCACATCTGCCATGTGTCTTCTCCAACTGTACCCTACCACATGTCGTATGGTCGTGCCACGTGTTATCCTTACAGTGGTGACATGTGTCACTCCCTTATTGGTCCATCTGCTTAACACATCCTCATTCCATACGCCCAGTCACCCTGCCATGTGTCAGTTCATATGCCCCATGAGCACACTGAACCTACCACTATACCTTGCCATGTCAGTTGTACGACCGTAAGGCCTGTACAGTTAGTTTCCAGGTGGCACTGTACGGACTGTACAATCATCATTGTTTTTCCATGTTTGGCCAAATGAACAGACCGTGACATCTGGATCATACAATGTCCATTTGATCTTGTTCAAGTTTCATTGGGTTCATATCAACGAGGCCTACACACAGGTCTGTTTTGAAGCCATTCTAAGAAATTTTATTTTTAGGCCTTCTTGGACCCAATTTAGTCCCTAGATCCAATTTTGGATCACTCCTCCTCTAGACGTGCACACTACTTAATCTTGAGTGTGAGAGTGTGTGACCAAATGAGCTAAAGTGCCCTCTATTTATAGTGTTCTTTGTCACCTGTCCAGGCCGACTTCTTCTTTTAGAGGCTAATACTTTGATATTAGATGTTTTATTGAGTCAACTTGTCTTCTAGGGTTTCTACACATATGTTTAGGGTTTCTCTAGCTTCCATAATATTCTAATCTAGTGAGAGGTTACACATGGAGGTTGATACCTACTGCAACTACCATAATATCAACAGTCCCTCCTAGTTAGGGAGGTATTATCAAGTAGCATCGTCATATCCACACAAGCTATCCCATGATCATGTAGATCAAGTCACGAGAAACATCACCACTATTAGTATCATCTGATAGCATCATGATATCAAAAGTATATCATCAACTGCATCATCTCTCGAGGCCATAATCCATCTGAGAGTAATCGGGCATGATGTTGAATAAGTCGTCCTGAACTCAACGCACTCAATAGATTGTCACAAGGACCATTCTTCTAATCCGTACATACGTCCTAGAAGAATGATTGTCCCAAGATATGCTGAATGTCCTCAATGGCTACAAGAACCATCCTCTCCACTGCATCATCTCTAAGCCGTACTAGCATGATGAAAATGCACCATATCTAATTTTTACTGGCATGATTTGGAGTATCGTCTACATCATCTCTAATCCATTCTAGCATGGTATCAATGCATCATCTCTAAGATGTACTCACATGATGTATATCAATGCCTATGCATCTTATCTAAGGTGTATGATCATATCTAAGATGTACTAGCATGATGCTCTACATCATATCTAAGTTTTAATAGCATGATCATATCTAGATTGATGAGAGTCATTTGCATCATCTCTAAGTTGTATGATCATATCTAAGTTGTTGTGTTGTTAACGAAAGCTAAATGTTATGTTAATTAATAAAATACAATAATAATGATCTGGACAAAGATTGATATTTTCATTGGTTTTTTTATTACTAATTATTTGTTCGAAATAATTTTTTCCCATCAAAACCCTTGAGGTGAAATGTTGCTAAGATGATGATATACTCAAGTTCTTCATTATTTTGTATTTAGAATTGACTTGTTTAAATTATTTTTTCTATGCAAAACTCTTAAAGGTAGAATGTTTCCAAGATGATGAGAGGACTAACTCTTCTTGAGAGTGGTGTGGTGCATTTTATTCTTTATACTAATTCCTTTTACAATAATAGTGAACTTGAAAAAACTAATAAAAATGACAAAACTTTGACAATAATAATGAACTCGACATAACTGTGAGATTGAAGTTTGCATTGGTTTTTTCTGTTGTTAATTATTTGTTTGAAATATTGTTTTCCTATCAAAACCCTTGAGGTGGAATGGTGCTAAGATTTTGATACAAATAAGTTTCTCATTATTTTTTATTTAGAATTCATTTCTAATGACAATGACTTGTTCAAAGTATTTTTTCTATGCAAAACTCTTAGAGGTAGCATGTTGCCAAGATGATGAGAGACCTAACTTCTTAAGAGTGGTGTGTTGCATTTTCTTCTTTATTCTAATTCCTGTTATTGGTGATTTCATATTCCTTATATATATTATTCTAATTATATGTGTATGTAAATGAGCATGATTCTGTTAGGGACCTAACCCCTCACGTAGATGTTAGTCACCATTAAATATTTTATGTGAAATCAAGATTTCAGGATCTAGCGAGACGCTAAATTGGTTTGGAAGCCTGATAAACCAGGGAAGGGGCTAAATCTGGAAGTAAGAGGCTAAATCCGGAAGGAGCACTAAGCTGATGGTGCCCGATACATCGTGGATCATGAACTCTCAAGATCAACGGTCGAGGATGATTTCGGGGGCAGAAACTGTGCGGAGGTTAATTTTGGAAAGCAGTCCGAAATTCAAACCGTGGTTTTCATTTGGGGATATGTGGTGCCACCATGTGCATTTTGGGGTGAAAAATGGGTTTCCCCAAACCACTTCCTCACTCCCCTAAAATTTGGAAATGTATAAAAGGGCATTTTTTTATTTAGTTTATTCTTATTTCAAACAATGAACCATTTGAAACTTGGCGTGACCACCCTCGTTCAACTGAAACTCAACAATATGCCAATTTCACGCCATTTTCTCTCTTTTCTAGGTATTTTTCATCGCAACCATGGATCCTATCATAACTTCAGTAACAGAACAAGATCCCGTGGTGAATGAAGAAGCCCTAATTGATCGAGATTCAAACATTTTTTATACCGAAATCACCATTTCGCCCATCTCTGTGTCCAAAAGAAACCTGTCCGATAAAGTAGGAAGGTGTATATTGTTCCTTGAAGCAGTCCAGGCCACCATAGTCCCTTATGCTGTCGAAATCGCTTTCCCTTTTCCCGAATTTATAAGTTGGTGCGCTGAGTAGTATTCACATGAATAAAGAGTCGTTGTGAATAAACAAGGATCTGATGTCATGTGTAGGGTAGAGAGTCTGTCAATTCGATATTACCTTGGTATACTAGAGTCTTTATCCGTAATTTATGAACCTTTCAATGAAGAAAATATAATTAGGGTATACAGAGAATGTCCATCAGAGGTTCGAGATGTCTTTTTACAAACAATTGTCAAACCAAAACATTTTTCATAGGGTCTGTCTTTGCCAATGAATGTGAGTATAATGGTTATTGAAGTCCAATGGGTGTTTTCCTTTTTGAGTCAAGTTTTAGGTCTAAACAAGGACAAACATGTAGTCGAACTCATGCTCAGATTCCTTTTGACCTTTTTTAAGTCATAGTCTGGTCTGTCAGTCCACATCAATTTTGATCAATTCATAGATGATAATATCCATAAACAACTAGTGAATTTTCACTCTCTAAGGCATTTCAGATACTACACCTATCTGCTAAAGATTTTCCTGGAAACCAATTAGAGGGAATTTCATGAAGAAACATTTATATCAACTGAATGTAAAAGGATTACATTACTTATCTTCATAAACAAAGTCATGTCCAGAGTTTATAGTTTAATTTTCAACACCAGCCTACCTAGAGTTTTGGATGACACGAGGAGCTATCTACAGCCAAATCTAGAGAACATAGTGGGGGATTGGGTACTATTCATGCAATCAACAGTAATCTGGGTTTATGGTTGTCATGAATCCCCCTATCTATTGCCTATTTTTGGCACAGATGCCCCCCTTCTTCCTTCTCTCCTTCAGGGTCGCTCGACCTCCCAGTTAAGGATCATTTGAACACCTGAGTCTAGTTGACTCTTTGGCTTCTTGCTAGAACCCAATGTACTTTGTCATAGGTCCCTCTTTCTTCAAGGTGAAGGTCCTATTAACCTTGCATCTCTCTTCTGGGCCCTTCAAATAAAGTTAGCGGTGACACTTGTTCTCTGTGCCAGGCCCTTTCTATCATATGACCTTGGGCTATGTCTCGAGGCTAAACTACAAAAGTGCTTCGGGCTTCAGGCTTGGAATTGTCCCACAACAACCAACTCCTACGTTCCTGAACTATGAATCGATGAACTCAAATTCTTCAAGGATCAATGGTCCACGTCCCTCCTTCATATCGATGACTTTGATCTATTCGGACTGTGGCCTTTGGGAGTCTCTCTCTATACCCTTCAGATATCTCTGGTAATACTACTCCTCTGAAATATATGGATCACTTCCACGCATCCCTTCCAAATCCAATGGTATGGATTCAATCCACTCTTCACGACCTCGCGAAGGTTTCTGTTTTCTCTTGGCAAACTTCTTGGAGCTCCAACTCCTATATCTCTTGATATATTACCACCTATCTCCTCCTGACGATGGACGATTCTTCCTTCCTTCGGAACTTCGACGAGTCCTTCCTCCTTGATGACACTTAGCACTTTTTTTGCCCAAGACATAGACTGTTCTTGGACTTCTTCTACACTCCTTGCAGAGCTCTGTGCTAGTTCTTCCAATATTTTTCTCGGCTTGAAACCTTCAAGGTTCTCGGTTCTCCTGCGTCCTTCCACGAACTTTCTATTTCCTTCCTGAAAAATTAACGCCCTTTCTCTTATGGTTGTAATGTGAACTTATTGTATCCTTGGCGCACTCCTTACACTCGTTTAATCCTTCTTATAGTTTCTCCCTGAGCCCTTCCAAAAGTCTTAAGGTGTCTCCTTTCCCTGGTCGATGCACTCTTGCAAAGCCTTCCTTCCTCATAGTGGTCAAGAACCCTGGGGTTGTCTCAGCGTCTCCAACACTCCTGAATGTGTTGCTCCTGTGCGCACTTGCAATATCTTAATGCCATTTTGGAAAAATCTTACAGAGTGTTCAGTAACTCTGCGTTGTGCTTTCTCCCACACAGCCTTTATTTCCAAGGTATTAAACAACGTTGAAAATCCCCTTCGAGTCTATGAATTATTCCGGTGTGCCCTCCTCGCAACTTCTCTTCTGAATCAAATGAGTTCATACATGCACTCTTTGTGTCAGCTCACAGAGTTTCAACTCTCTGTTGCACACTCCTTACACTTAGCCTAGAGAACCAGAACTAATTCAACACACTCACAAATAGAAGATGATAATTCTATCCCTGCAGACGATTTCTAACATACATCTACAACACAAACACATACGAATGACAGTCACAACTAAACATCCATTATACATAAATTGAAAAACAATAAAATATGTTACATTCTATTAATGGTGGAATGTCCATTACAAAATGTGAGTCCAGACTATGACTAAGTCTTGGCTCTCAACTCTCCTCCTTTCGATATCTATATCTCTACTAACTCCTTTACTACAATGACTTTTCATCAACTCCAGCATCCTATTTCGGGCATACAATACAAGGATTTATACAAGAGGGGCTCAACGAGATTCCCCCCAAGATACGATAGTGGTGTCTAATCACCATTCAAAATGCCTGACTAATGAGGCAGATTACAATGATGGAAATCTGATCCGAATCAGATACAAATCCCTCCTACCATCAACTACTTAATGGCGACCTCATCTTCAGCTTGTGTGAAGGCACAACTTGGATCTACCAGCCTGACAAGATTAATTGTCTTAATAAAGATTTAGATTTTGAAGGCATAATGAAAGCGAGGTGCCTCTCCCTTCCTTGAATGCACACCAATTGTGCTAATAAACTGATGTGTACTGAGGTGGAGCGACACAGCTGCATCAATTTTTTTGACCCCCAGAATCTTTTCTCTTGAATTCATCAGGCAAAGAATTATATCTAAGACAAATAATTTCGTAAAGTTGTGCAAATCCTCCAACCTCAAGTTCTCTTTTATCATTGGCCCTTTCATTGTCAAAACTAGATCATGCTTAACTCAGATTCAAGAAAATCTCAAAGAGTTTGGTTTTGCATAGCTACAGGGAAGAATTTATGATCCACACTAGATCATATCCAAGAGGATATTGATGAACAAACATGCCCCTTATGAGAATGAACAAGTTGAGGGTTTTTATAAACTAACAAATCTAGAATTCTGTGTTGATATGGAAACAATCTTGCAACCAACTCAAACACAACAATTGGAGGAAACCCTGCAATAAATTCAAACACAACAAGTTTCTCTGAAACTGATATTCAACATTCCTAAGATGAGTATTTACAACAAGAGAAGCAATTTAGATGCCATGGGAACCAGTGATCAATAGATTTCTCCTAAGAAGATGAATATTTCACAGTCTCCACAAATAGTGAATTTAGAGGAGGAAGAGCCCAGAGAACAAGTAAATCTAGATATGGTGGAAAGTGGCACTAGCACTGTAGAGGTTGAAAAGGAAAGAAAACTCCAAAGTGAAGGCATCTCAAGAAAATTTAGCAACAAGAAAAACATTTTTGATAAAACATATGGGGCATCTTATCAATCTAAATAATATTTGGAAAAACATTATGCTGAGAAGGGAAACATAGCTTTGCGTGAGATGAGGGATTTAGTCCCTAAAGTGGAAAATATTTCTCTGCACAAATATTCTTTGTCCATAGTAAGGGATGTTGAAAAGAGGAGCTTTAACATTTCAATTGCAAGTGAAGACAAAGTAACTGAGATAAAGATAAGGTATTCCAACATCAATGCTCCAAAAAAAGTTAAATTCCATAAGAATACCAGTGATATGTTGTATTCTGGTTACCTAAGTTTAAGATTGAAGAATTCAAAGCTGTCATCTTATGCAATGAAATTGGAAGGATAGATGAGGCAAGAAAAGACATCTAGTAGATCTTGGGAGACTCAGGTCAAGAGGTTGGAATCTGAAGGCCCCCAAGGGGTGAAATCCTCATGGGATAAGAAAGATAAATTAATTCAAAGTTTGAAGAATAAATTGGACATGTCTTCCATAGAGCTTCCACAAACAACAAAATTGGTTGCTCTAGAACAGGAAAATGAAACACTTTGTCAAGAGGAATTGGACTACAAGGCTAGGGAGTTGCAACTAAAACAAGAAAAGGTGAAGTGGTCATAAGAGAAGATATAATTGATAAACATGGTTGTAGTTATACCTACTGCTGCAGAATATGGGCCAAACACTGAAGGACTTGTCCAGGCTATGTCCCAATTTAGCCTAAAAGAAGCATAAATCAAAGGGCTAAAAGGGAGAACAGATAAATTGAAGAAGGAAGTGCAAGCAAAGGATGAAAGAATGGCTCAATTTCAAAAGGAGAATGAATTCTTGCAGGAAATGATAGATAAATTGAAGATGAGATTAAGAGGAAAAGGCATGTTGCAGGGGACCAAGCATATCATCTGGGACTCCATAGTTGTTGAAGTTTCCAAGCTCAGAGTGTATTTGAATTTCATCAATGATAAAGACAGCATATCCATCATAGCCAGAAGAAGGTGCATTGTTGTAAATGAAACTTTAGCAAAGAAGCCATCAGAATGGTCCCAAAACGCCATAAATCTACTCAACTCCATTTCTACTGTAGACCTTCAGACTATTGGAGTTAAAGACAAAACTACATTGATTATCTGGACCAGGAGGGTTATTGCTAAACATAACCTGTTGAAATCAGTCCAAACAAAGGAAACACAGATGGAGCAAAGTGTGCAAGAGTTCAAGGATTTGCTTGAATAATTGTTTATCAAAGGCCTTCCACCATTTTGGGATGGAAAAGGAAAATTATATGATCAAGAAGAATACAATGCTCGCTTGACTCAGTGAAGAATGGATCATTCCAAGTTTGAAACCCTAGAGGAAAATAATAAATGAGCTATATTGGTTGATCATCTCATTACAGACTTTGAGTTTCCAAATTAGTTCAAAGCAGTCAAACTTGGACTAACAATCATAACATATGCTTCCTGCATTTACCTAGAGATACTGATCAAAGAAATGATAGATTATGATATTATTTCTAACTTGCAATGAAAGGATATAGTACGGTTGGGTAAGAAAAAGTGCAGTTTTCCAGGGTCCAATAGATGATGTCCAGATGTCATTGATGATGACAGATCACGTGGAATACAAGAGCAGAACAAGTGGCGAAGAAAGAAACTGAAACACCAAAGGAGCCAGAATCTGGATCATGAAACATTTTCTTTCTAATCATTGTAATAAGTTTCAAAATAGAATTTGTCCCTTGTGATTATTATAATAAGTTTCAGAAACTAAAACGTTTCATTTTAATCATTGTAATCGGTTTCAAACCGAAGGAACTCAGCTTGTATAAATATTAGGAGTTCCAAATGTGTTAGGGGTTGGCAGAAGTGAAATGGCACAATTTTAGCTATTTGGAACTTGAATGTAATTTTCTGAAGATGAATAGAATACACATGCAGAAGTATTGAAGTTTCCATGAAAATATTCTAATGGTGGTGATCTAAGTTTTGTCTCCTCCCTTTGTATGTATTTCATGTATGCTTAAATTCCATTTTCACTGTCTTCTACTTAAATTGGATAGTTAAAGGCCCAGAATTAATCTTGTGATGCTCTTGGCTTAAGCAATTTAAATTGTGTTAAGTTCTTCCTAACTAATTCCATAATTCATTTATTTAATGCTCTAATACAGTCATATGTTTTTCCCTTCTTCTTACACTCTGCAAATTTACAATCTATAACTTCGATTTATTGCCTCATTTATCCTTTATCCTGAGGAGAATTCTACATACTAGTTAGTGCTTCCATTCGTTTTTAGAAGTTTGACTCCATATCCCTAAGTGTTCCTCCTCTTCCTTGCCAGCAAAATTATAAAAACCATTCAAAAAAAAAAAACCTTGCCATTGATTTATTAAAGAAAACTCATATGTTAAAGACAAAGTGACATGAGAGATACCTCTCTGAGCTGAGCAGGCTAGTACCCAGCTCTAAATTTGGTTTGTAGGTTACCTCTATCAATTGTTTTACCAGTCGAACAAATTTACAAAGTGCTAACATTCCAACACCGTTGTCAGGGATCGAAAGTGAAATCTTCCCTGGGGAGAGAATGACTTAAATATTCAGATTTGATTCCTGAGGGTGAAAGTGAATCAAATTCCTTATTGGCTGAGACTAAATTTACCCTGGAGACTCCATTATAAAGAGACCAATAGAATAAAGTATTTTGAGCGAGAAATCCTATCTCCCAAGAGAATTCATACCAGGAGAAATCTTGAACCAAAAGAAATAATTCCTTTTCCCGATCCTGAGAAAATTGTACACAAAAGAAAATAAAGGCCAATAAAACCAGTTTTTTGTTTAGATAGATATCTATCTTTTCCCAAAGATGGAGTGAAAAGCATTGAAGACCTTGATTTTGATTTTAAATTTGAGCAAACTCTGTTCAGAACCAAATCTGAGTCCAGTTTGAACGAAATCATCTTTGATGAGAAGACGTTCCAAGATTTAATTTTGGCTACCTCTATTAAACCTCTTGTGATTCCTAATCAGAACCAACAACCACTTCAAGTTCTTACTTCATCCATGGAAACATGGTTTTCCCCTCTCGTCCTACCTGCTCAGTTACATGATTTTCCCTAGGAATATAATCAAATGATTAAGTTTTATGATGCTGAAGGAAATGTGTCAACCCAAAAACACTTAGACTGGTTCAATGATTTTGTAGACCTAGAAGAAGTAGATTTTCAAGATGCAAAAATGAGGTTGTTTACACAAAGTCTTGTAGGAGAAGTTAAAAAATGGTTCAAAGCTCTCCCAACAGTAAGTATCATAAATTTTGAATCCTTTGAAACACGTTTTCTTGCAAAGTGGGGTGACAAGAAAAACCCCCTTCACTTGCTAACCCAGTAAAACAACATGAGAAGGGAACCCAATGAAATAGTATAAGAGTTTTTAGCTAGATTTATAAAAGTCTACAACTCAATTCCTACTGAAGTAAAACCTCATCTTAGATCTGCTCAAGTTAGATATGTCAATTCCTTTGAAAGTGATTTTGCGTTTTTGTTGAGGGAAAGAACATCCAGTTCCCTAGATGATATGATGAGTGATGCAATAGAAGTTGAAGTAAATCTAATGTCTTCAAGAAATATCAAATATAATTATGACAGTGACATGAAAAAATTTCAAGATAAGGCACAACCTTCAACCTCACAGTCATCAGAAGAGAGGTTTGAATTGATTATGAAGACCATGGAGAAAATCATGGAGAGGATGTATTTAGAAAATAAGCCTAACACCAGATAGCAGGTTGATGTTCCACCCAGGAATCAAAGGAGACCAACAGTTCCACAAATCAGACAAAGAGATCAGAGGAACCAGGATGATAAACAAATAAGACTTCCTTTTCATAACAATTATATAAATGAAAATTTTGATGAAACTTTTGAAGACAACATGCATTGTTGTGATGGTGATGAAACATAGGTGTTTTTTACTAAAGAATAACATGATCAATTCATGGATGCAAATGAAATATTCATGCAGAAGAATGATGAAAGGTTGTTAGTGGAAAAGGAAGACTAACAGACAGGACTATGGAATGCCATCATGCAATTCTAGAAACAATATAATCTTTGAAACAAAAAGGTGTCTGCAAATCATCCAAAGGAAAATCCTACAAAAGAATCTCAAAATAATACACCTTCTTCAAGTCAGCCTAAGAAGAACTATGTTTCAAAGGATGTTGTGGAGAAAGGAAAGCAGAAGGAAGAACCTCCAAAGAAATTACCTGAAACAATAAAGGATATAGTCATTAAGGATGTAGAAAAAATATCATCTTCCTTTAACTTTGAAAGTGAGATGGAAAAAATTAAAATCTTTGTTCCATTCAATGAGATGAAAAATAATAGTGAATATAGAAATCAAATCATTAAGATACTCAATATGGAAGAAACTTATGATACTTTAAATATACAAGATGATCATCTTACCATTTTGTTTGGCCCACGTGTAGAGGAGAGTAGTGAGGCTGATGAGGTACCTCCTTTCTATGTTAGTCTAAAGATTCATGATATGACTTTGCATAATGCTATGTTAGATTCAAGAGAATACCATAATATGATGCCCAACGTGGTCATGGACCAATTGGGCCTGGAAATTACAAAGCCTTACAGTGATCTTTTCTCCTTTTCTTCAAGGAACGTGAAGTGCTTGGGACTAATCAAATATCTTGTGGTATCTTTGTCTCAAATCCCAACAAAAAATATGGTCATGGATGTGGTGGTTGCTGATATCCCTCCTAAATTTGGCATGTTGTTATCTACGTCACAGGATGCAAAGTTGAAAGGAACTTTGCAAATGGATATGTCATATGCCACTATCCCTCTCTTTGGTCAAAATAGGAGGTTGTACAGGGAAGTATTCCTCAAATACATGGTCAGTAACAAAGCCTAGCCAAACAACCATCCCATTTATTCTTTGGAAACTGAGATTGGCTCTTCTATTTTTTTTAACAATTTGAGTTTTGAAGAGGAGGTGCCAAAGACTGATATGTCTATCAAAGACAAACATGATCAACGAACATATAAATTTTCAGATCAGCAAAACAAAGCAGAAAAATAAATGTGAAATATGAGCTTTGATGGAGTTGTCAGCAAAGAAGGAGCAGGGGCTGGTGTGTGTATTAACCCCCCTAAATTAGATACCAAACTTTTTTCTTATAATCTTTCTTTTGATTGCACAAATAACATGGCTGAATATGAGGCATTAGTGTTGGGATTTAAGACTTTGAAAGAAATGGGTGATGGGAGGATAGTTATACATGGAGATTATGAGATGATTATAAATAAAATAAAGGGTATATATCAAGCAATACATCCCAGATTAAGAGCCTATAGGAATATAGTGCTTGATCTTATTGAATAATTTCTAGAGTATAATATTTCAGTGATTCCAAGGGGGGGAAATCAGATTGTT
The DNA here is from genome assembly GCA_010110895.2 of Picea sitchensis. NCBI lineage: Eukaryota > Viridiplantae > Streptophyta > Pinopsida > Pinales > Pinaceae > Picea > Picea sitchensis. Next base: position 43,794 of record SNQJ01S0110514.1, read on the forward strand.
GATGCCCTGGCTACTTTAGCCTTAGTTTTCAAAATTCCATTTTTTCCTAACAAAAGATATGAGATTGAGGTCAAGCATAGACCAACAATGTCTGATAGCATTAAGTACCGGTAAGTTTTCGAAGATGACAAACAAATAGAAAGTTTCCTTAAGATGGATGGTGAATTTACAAATTTGAATATTGATGAGGAATATTGTGGTGAAGAAGAGGATGAAACTATGTTTGCAAATGATGTCTATTTCAAGAATCATATTTTTGCTAAGAATATAATGTAGCTAAAAAATAACATCATTCCCAAGGGCATGGTCCCATTAGAAAAACTATTTGACAACAATGATGTGGCTAGGAGTCCTAAAATTACTGCAAACGATGGAGATGTTGAAGATTGAAACATTGGGACTCTGGAGGATCCCAAGATCATCATGCTATCCAAGACACTTAGCCCAGAGGTCAAGCAAAGGTATATCAATTTAATGAAATAATTTCCTGATGTTTTTTCCTGGAGTTATGAAGATCTGAAAGTTTATGATACCAAGGTAATTCAGGATGTGATTCCAATCAAACAGGATCATAAACATTTCAAATAGAAATTAAGAAGAATAAATCCTTCACTGCTTCCCTTAATTGAGAAGGAGATAAAGAAGTTGTTTGAATCGAAGATCATAGTGTCTCTGAGGTTTTCTAAGTGGGTGGAAAATCTGGTACCTGTCAGAAAGAAGAGTGGAGAGATCAGATTATGTGTAGAGTTTAGAAATCTGAACAAGGTATCTCTCAAGGAAAATTACCTACTACCTAAGATGGTTCACATTCTATGGAAAGTGGTTGGTTCTCTAAAAATATCAATGTTGGATGGTTTCTCTGGGTACAATCAAATTATGGTACACCCTGATGATCAGGAAAATATAGCCTTTACAACACCATGGGGCACCTTCATGTATGCCAAAATGCCTTTTGGGCTCATGAATGCAGGAGAAACTTTCCAAAGAGATATGGATATAACCTTTTCTAATGAGAAAGATAAATTTATTTTTATTTACTTAGATGATATCACTGTATATTCAATTTCTTATGAAGAACATCTTAAACATCTAAGAAGGGATTTTCAAAAATGTAGGAAGATTGGCATTTCATTAAACCCCAAGAAGTCTAATTTTGGCATGGAAGAGGGGAATTTTATTGGGCACATTATTTCAAAGGAGGGAATAAACATATATCCTAGCAGAGTTGAAGGAATCCTTAAAACTGGCACACCCAAAAGCAAGAAAGAAGTTCAATATTTCCTGGGAAAAACAATTTTTCTGAGAAGATTGATTCCTAACCTGGCTAAAATCATAAAGCATATCACTAACATGCTCAGGAAAGGAAGTGAGATAAAGTGGAACCCTGAATCCAAAAAATCCTTTGAAGATATCAAAGTGGCATTAACGAAACCCCTTGTGTTGTCGAGTCCCAATTTTGCAAAAGACTTTATATTGTTTTCTTTAACCTCAGAGCACACCATTGTTGGTGTTTTATTACAAAAAGATGAACATAATTTTGAGAGGCCTATAGCATACTATAAAAATACATTGAGGGATTCCCCATTAAAGTATGATCTCATGGAAAAGAAGGCATATGCACTGGTCAAGGCCCTAAAGGAGTTTAGAGTTTACATTTTGCATTCTCATACCATTGTGGTGTGGGGTATTCTACCCTACGGACTAATAAGCTAGGGCTCTAAGCTTATACGCAG
>SNQJ01S0110515.1:0-20768 GCA_010110895.2 Picea sitchensis
ATTATATCTGGTCCTGTTTGCTATTTTTGACTAGCTATAGAATCAGATGATTCTGTAGCTAAGTCTGTAGAGTCGAAATTTTTATTGTTTTCCTAATAAAACATCCTTCTAATTTGATCTGTGTGTTCTATTGCAGGCAAATTTGAACTGGCAATAGATATCATGAGCAGTTAGGAGATGATCTACAGATTTTACTTGCATTTTATTTCCTTAGTTTAGGAGATTTTAGGGATTTTTCCCAGATTATGTAAAACAATTTGCTATTATTCACAAGGATGTTTTACCTTGTGAGAAATCTATATAAACTTATGATTTTTGTAATAATCATCATCCTCAGTTGTGGGAGAACAAGGATATGTAATTTTGATTCAAACTGGAGAAGAATTGATGTTTTGTCATAGATTTTGTTTTTCAATATATCAACATTGTGTTTCAAGTTTTGTATATCATTTTGTTTATGGTTTAGTGTTACTTTGCTATCTAAATCAAATACAAGTGATATAATTTCTTACTGTTATACATATCTTGTTGCTTCCAAATAGATAAAAGACATAATATTTGTTGATTCATTTTGTGAATGATAGCTTTGTCTTCTTCATAGATTGAATTGTTATATAAGTTTTCTGCATAATAGGTTTCCCTTATTGCAGAGATTTATCATCAGAAAATTGTTATGATTTTCTTTTATGTCTTGTTTGTCCTAGCTTTGTATTCTTCATAGATTGAATTGTTATATAAGTTTTCTGCATAATAGGTTTCCTTTATTGCAGAGATTTATTATCAGAAGATTGTTATGAATTTCTTTATGTCTTTTTGATTTTTTGTATTTTATGAAAAGAAATACAAACCACCAAATTAAACAATCTAATATATATATTACCTAAATTAAACAATGTAATATAAATCTAACTAAACTATCATTTATATTAAACTACTTAACATAAACAAGAACATCTAACTATTTGACTTGAAAGGCTCCAGTCTTCCCCTGTAAGGATGACTTCTGCTGTTGAGGAAGAAATTACACCCATTTAGTCAAGCTTCAGAAATCCATCAACTATGCCGCTTGAAGTGTTTTACAGGACAAACAAGGCATTAAAGAAAATCATAACAATCTTCGATGATAAATCTCTGCAATAAGGAAACCTATTATGCAGAAAACTTATATAACACCAATCTATGAAGAAGACAAAGCTATCACTCATAAAATGAATCAACAATCGTTATGTCTTTATCTATTTGGAAGAAACATATGTATAAAAGTAAGAAATTATATCAATTGCATTTTGATTTAGATAGTAAAAGTAATACTAAACCATAAACAAAATGATATACAAAACTTGAAACACAATGTTGATATATTGAAAGCAAAAGCTATGACAAACATCAATTATGCTCCAGCTTGAAATCAATTACATATCCTTGTTCTCCCACCATCAGGATGATGATTATTACAAAATCATAGGTTTATATAGGTTTTTCACAAGGTAAAACATCCTTGTGAATAATAGAAATTGTTTTACATAATCTGGGAAAAATCCCAAAAATTGAGGAAATAAAATGCAAGTAAATCTGTAGACCATCCTAATCGCCATGATATTCCATTGCCAATTCGAATTTCAATAGAACACAAAGATCAAATTAGAAGGATGTTTTATTAGAAAACAATAAAAATCTGATCTTACAGACATAGCTACAGAATCATCTCAACATTCGTGATTCAGTCAAAAAATAGCAAACAGATCATTAGATATAATCAAATAAAATAAATCCAAAACTAATACTAATGATTCAATTATTCCTTAAATTAAACCAAATCAAAAGAATGTAATCGGGACAGGGCAAGAATACTCCGTTTTTCCAATTGACATAAAATCAAATCAAATCTTAACAAGACTGCTTCATAAATGCACCAATGGTAAAACCAACAGATAGATATATAAAACAATCATTATTGATTTGCATAAGATTCATATATCATTTAATCCATTGCCAATATAGAAAGCCGCCACGATTTCACAAGCATAACTATATCCATAGAATCCATCCATTGACTTCGTTCGCTGAGTTTTCAAATAGTTCACAGGTATGACCGAAACAATGGTTGTAACTATCATTGACCAATTATAATCATAACAACAGATTGATATCAAAAGCATGATATGTGAATAGCTTCCATTACACCGATGAAATCATACTCCATGAATATCGACTCAAAAATATTCATGTTTGATCACCACATAGTCAATAGACAAAGAGGCAATTTATAAAATTCCATTTAATTCATGAACTGGGCAATGATCAACACAAATCTTTATTAAGTTAATTATAGAAACAATATCGAAACCCCGAACATAATCCACCCAAACAATAATGAGAATCAATAAGTTGCAATTGGTTATGTATCAATAGAATAGTATCAGATCAATAAACGTTGAAAATATTTAACCCATTTATCAATCATATACATAACCATTTCAAATCGTAGAATTGACTGTATCCGAAAATAGAAACACCAAATACCATTTTAACAAATTTCAATTTATCACAGAGCATCGAACTGAATTTGAACAATCATATCTATTCAACAATCCATCGAATCGAAAACAAATCAAATCGAATCTTAAACTATAACAAAAAATTGATTTATCACCACAAAAAATTATATACAACGAAGCATGCTTACGTAACAAAATATGCACAATGAGTTTATGAAAGTGTAATATAAATGAGTGAAAATTATACTCAAATACAGCTAGCTGAGACCATGTCAATTTTGAATTGACAATCATAGCAGTAATTTCACATTTTGAAAAGCTGGATTGAACCGTAGTTTGAGCTGTTTTGTCGTTGGTTGCACCTTTATCTCGACCATGAGCTTGCCACTTGATTTTCCAAATCATGGATTTTGGATTGCAACCTTTGGACATCCGCTAGTATCTCAACCACAACCCACACCGATCATTAAGGTATTAACTGGTTGAGCAAATGAGGGTTTCGACGATTCACCGAGGGTTCCATGGGGTGGTCCAATACCAGGAAGCCCGTATTATCCCGCAGACAAGGTGGTAAGTTATTGACAAAATCATAAGGAGTTTTTCCATACAAGCCCTCGGAGTATATGTGATACTCTTCGACGAGAAAATGTTCAATGTCCGAATCGAGTCTTTATTTGACCACACTATTAGGATCTCGATTAGGGTTTAGGCTTCATTCCTCATCATGCCATGAAATTAACCTCGATTTTTCTCTCGGACTCTAGCATTAGCACCGGCCTTTAGCTTAGTCTTTTTGGTTGTAGGATTAGCAACTTCGTCTTGTTTAGTCACGCCCATAGGCAAATTCAGGGTGAATCGGTTTAGGCCTAGTAGCAAAACACCATATAATGTGGGGAAATAGGTTGGCTTCACCATGGGCTTATCAACTGTGGAGGGTTTGATTCTTTGAAGCCATTACGACCGAGAAAATCATGCCAAGAATCACGACGAACCCCAATTCATAAAACCAAAATCGCCTTTAATCAACCCAAATGGAAGAGGTTGGTATCAACCAAGTTACACTTGTACCTTTTAGCCATTTTGAAAAGACTTCTATGCAGATAGTGCGGCGTACTAAGTTTGAAACCCATAAAACCATCAATAAACGCAGGTAAAACAAGAAAACGAACCCATCTTCCTTCATTGGCAATCTAATTGTTTGATAATCATCATGAGATCATACCAACGGGGTTTCAAAATCTTCGCAGGTAAAACTTTGTTGCACGACCTCACTGCCTGAGACTGAAACAACAATGTCCACGGGACATCATCTACCTTGCAATTTTTCAACCATTTTTGTCGCGGTGACGTAGGTTGGCTGTCAAGCTGAGAAACTGTTCATTAATTTCAAGTTCGACATCTCCAACTTTGGCTCTACAGATCGAATCCATTAACGAAATTGCCCATCCACAGTGTGGTTATAAACATCGAATTTCCTTATGAAAGTTAGCCACCCAAGATTTTCCAGGTCGCTATATGCACCATCAAACATTAGTCAGCAGCTTGGCACCCGCTACTCCGGCTCCTTTAATACAGAGCCATGGCTTCGGTGGCATTTGCGGGTCCGAACATCAAGAAAAAAATGCACAGGGTAAAAAATGATAGGTTTTAACATCTTCAAAGATCCAAAGAGGCCAGAATTAACTGCATGCGTGTGAAGGTGGTGGATTACCACCGCCATGCAATGTATTAATGATCGAAAGTACCGCTATTGTTCCATCCATAATCATAATCATTTAAACCATACATCACAACCAAATAGGTGTACAACCATATCAATGTGCCATCCATCTGAAATAGAACCAACACCATGTGTTATAATCATGCGCCAAGTGTACAAGCTCAATCACATGCCAATGCATAGTTTGAAACTATGATCGCTCAATGTAATATCAACCTTCACAAACAATGAACCAACATCGATTATAAAATTGAAATCCAAAAGATTAATCAATGCACCTTTTGTGAAACTCAAACCATTGTTTTTATTCTCAAATCGACCTTATAAATTCACCAATGCATTCGTTGCACATTCAAATGTTTATCTTTCAAAGTTTTTAGAACATTGCAACCAAAATTCTCATATAATCAATGAGTCAAGAACTCATAGCAATAAGGATCAAAGCATATAAGACCAAAATCAATCATGACCTTAATCAAATGTAACCAAGAAATCTTCATGCTCAATGGCTTAGTAATCAAACAAATCCAAATGCTAATCAAGGTAAGAGAAGGCCAAAGGACATAAGTTTGAAAAATATTTTGCAGTCATGTAGTAACCCAATGGTCAAGTGTCTTTCTCGAAAAATCAAATAAAATACGCACGATAGTCCAAACACGAGGTGTTTTCACACTTTCAATTGTGAAAAATCAAACCAAATTGTAATTGTCTAAAAAATGAAACAAATGTCTAGAAGCACAATGCGACGATGATTTGTTGTTAATGAGACAAGGGTGTAGGCATCTTTTTAGAAAAATAAAATGACTACGCCAACAAGCTTCCATTTAAATGTTTCAACTATGGTAAGATAGGTCATTTTTCATCTATGTCTCACAAAAAAGACTTAGAACTTTGATGATGAAAAGAGATACAAATTTAAGAAACATACTATAAATAAAGTTTGTGTGCAAATAATGATGACTCCTCGGAAGACATAGATATCAATTCATCTTGTGAAGATAAAGTTGAATGATTTTATTCTTATGGACATAGGATACCTTGATGATGAATACACAAGAAGTGACATGAATGAATAAGAAGTTGTGGTTGATATGAAGGTGAACTAATTAGTGCTTAGAAGATTGACAAAGTTCTCACACTTAAGAAGAGAAAACAAAAACAATTGCTGATGTAGTTTGAAAGAATGGTAAAGAACTAAGTGAAGATTTTGTTTGATAAAGTAGAATTAGAAGAAGCAAATAAAACAAAATATATTCTAAAACAACAATTAGCAGAGAATAAGGTGAGATGTGAAACTCTAGAAGAAGAAGTAGTGAAAGATAGAAAATAGTTGGAGAAGTTTCAAGCCTTGTATCATCAAAATATGTCAGGTATCAAAGCTTCAGAAGAACTGAATAGCATCCTTAGTAAACAAATATCTCCATTGATAAAAATGGTCTAGGTTATGAAAGTGGTTCTAGTAGCAATCATCCAAAAAACAAATAATCAACTAAGATGATCAAATTTCAAGTGAGTAGACAGTCAAATTATTATCATACTTTGTAAAAAAGTTATTGAAAGATGAGTTGAATTCTAAAACAAAAATCCAACAAAATTATAAAGAAACCAATTTCAAGAGGAAATTCAATATTTAGGTATCAAAATTTGTTCTATGGTTACCGTTATTATAGTTTAATTTTGGTCATAAAGATGCAATTTGTGGAATTAAGCTTAGAAGTATGCAACTAAGGAGATCACATAATGAACAACAACTCAATATAGAACTAAACAGTCAGTGAGTAGACAACATCATAATAATTATTTTGATCCATTGTATAATGAGCCTAAATGTTACATTTGTCATAATTTGGTCACAAAGCCCTAGATTGTCATTTGAAGAATTACAAAGTTGATCCAAGAATAAATTCCTCAACTAAAAATGTCAAAATATGGAAAAGAAAGAAAGTACAGGTGGGTTAGTACTTTATTCTCAAAGACAAAAGGATCCCTGGTATATCGACATTGGATATTCCAAACATATGACTGGAGATAAAAGTAAGTTTATGTCTCTAAGTGAAAGAAAAATCAAGAAATGTAACTTTTGGAAATGATGCACCAAGAAAAATAAAAGGTAAAGGAATGGTAAGTCTAAGTAATGGAAAAGGAAAGCTCAAGATGTGTTGTTTGTAGGTGGTATGAAACATAATCCGCTTAGTGTCAATCAAGTCTATGACAGAGGATGTGAATTTTTTACTTAAAGATTGCGGTGAACAAAATACGTGATCTCGTGGATAATTGGTTGCAAAAGGCATAAGAACAGTAAACAATGTCTATGTTTTGAAAGAAGAAAATAAGAATGTCACTTAAGCAAGTATGATGAAAGTTGATATGGAATAGAGACTTGGACACCTAAATTTTGATCATATAATCAAGCTTAGAAATAGTGGGGAAGTAAAATACCTTCAAAGATATCAAAGCCATAAGGATTCTATATGTAAACATTGCCAAATAGGAAAGCTTACTCTGACACGCTTTAAATCTAAGAACTTTTCATCAACAAAAAAAACCTCTTCGCTATAATATTATGGAGTTGTTGACCATCAAGGAAGGAAGGTACAGAAAAAAAAATTACTTCATGTTGATTATTGATGATTATTCTAGACTCACGCAGGTTTCCTTTCCTGGAAGAAAAATATGAAGCATTTGAAAATTCAAAAGTGTTTAAGGCTCTAACCGAATCAAACAGAAAAAGATTGAAGGCAAGAAGGTTAGATAGAGGAGGAGATTTTAGTTAATGGAACTTCAAAGATTTCTGTGATAAACATGGGATCAAAACAGAGTATATTATTCCAAGGACACCACAACAAAATGGAGCAGTTGAGAGGTAGAATATATCATTTCAGCAGATGACAAGATCAATGATTAAAGAAAGGAATATTTCTCAGACATATTGGGTAGAATCAATTCATAAAGATGTACATATTCTTAACAAATCCTGTTATCAGGCTACAAAGGATAAGACTCCTTATGAACTATGTTTTGAAGACCTGCTTCAATCAAGCATTTTAAAGTCTTTGGAGTAAGTAAGCTATATCAAGAATAATGATGAAGATCTTTGAAAATACGATGATGTATGGATGAAGGTATCTTCTAGGGCATACTACAAAACAGAGGATACATATGCTATATTAAGAGGTTGCATAAATTGGTTAATTGTATTGATATAAAGTTGATGAAGAAACATCTATCGGAGATGTAAGCAAGTAATAATCAACAACAAAGGATATAGTTGAAGATGAATATGAAAAGGTCCAAGAATTAGAAAGACAAGACTCGAACGGATGAAGATACAAATACTCATGTAATTCAAATCAATAGACAAACAAACCACCTCTCATAATTATTACAAAGAATCGACCTGAAAAACAAATAATTTGTTATATGAATAAAGGAGCTAGACAAGAAGGCAAATGATTAAAGACCTAGAACAGTCTCCCATATTTTTTTCCTATCTATGATTGAACCCTAAAATTTTGATGAAGCCAACAAGCATGACTCCATTGATTAGAGCTATGAATGAATATTATGTTGATCAGATTGAAAGAAAATCACTTGGGAGTTTTTCCAGACCTACGATAAGAATGTAATAGTCTCCAAACGGAAACTAAGAATAAATTGAATGAACAAGGAAAAAATTTGTTAGAATAAATCCGTGACTGGCCCTCAGAAGGGGTATGGTTGAAGGACGTCAGATTTTGATGAAACTCGCACTGGCAAGATTGAAAGCCATCTAATGTTTCTTTCCTATATGCATTTCATAAGAACTTTAAAGCATATCAGATGGATGTTAAGTCAACATTTCATAATGGAGACCTAGAATAAGAAGTATATATGAACAACTTGAAGTTTTTTCATTGACATTACAATCTGACTATGTCCTAGTTGAAAAAAGGAATTATAATGATCGAAACAGACACCACGAGCGTTATCAAATCGGTGAATGCGTATTATAAACGATCCCCCTAGATTCAATTCCTAGATCTAGAACAAAACGAGTCAGGACATGGTGCTTTCCCTAGCCTCTAATCATCAAATTTACTATGGAACAAAAGATGATAGACGTACCTTTAAATGTCAGCTCCTTATGTCTTGTTGTTCTTATTTCTTCAATGCTCTTGTGATACCGATCCTACAAAGGAGACACAATCCAACCAAAGTGAAAGCAAAGAGAGTATATTCAATGACAACCTATAAAATATGATCAAGGAATTATGCAATAAAAATAAAGATAATTCTATGGGAAAGAAACATGCCATTGCATTATATTAATAATAGGAAGAGAGATTACAACCGATGCCTTGATGTCGTAAGGTCCCTTCCAATAGTTCCTTCTTCCCACTTAATAACTTCTTTTCCAAGGATTCTGAGATCATGGATTTGATAGCTACTCACACTCTATCTTAACAAAGAAAATCTCCCCAAAAGCCAATCTAACCAAGCTAAGAATCTCAAAGAATTTCCAACCCAATCAAGTTAACTTTCTCCATGAGAGTTCCTCTCCTTTATAAGTTGAAGAGGTGATAAGGTGGAGTGAGGTTAGGATGATCCCACTAAATCATGAAATGGAGTAAGATCCAAACCATTTGGATGACACCTCAACATAGAAGTTTCTCCTTCTATAAGCAACGAGAAGATGCTCATTTTTCTCATGTACAAAGGCCGCTATGCTTCCCTAGTTATAGTGAAGCCTGCGGAAATTAGGTATTTCCTCACCCTAGCTATGGTACAGCCTATAGAAATCCTTCAAAATAGGGTTTTTATAGAGAGGAAAACAAAACTTCTTCTTTGATCGTGGGATCAAATTTGCTCAAAAATTCAAAGTTCTCGAATCACTAAAAATGAATGAGAGTCGTAGGGCTCATAGTTACTTAACCCAACACACCTTGTTTGGGTTCAAACGGACATCTAGAGCGAGAGATATCACATTCTTCCTCAAAATGACAAACAGCAAAAAAAGGGATGCCGACCGTGACAAATTCATATGGAAACTAACATGGCAGGATATACGACATACGTATGCACTACACAACAGCGTGGCGTGGAAGTTATTGGGACAGCTTTGGCATGTGGCCCGGTTTGTTGGCAAGAATAGTGTACACATGGCCCAATCAATGGTTGTCATGTGTCACCTGTTTATTGGATTAAAATCTTTGCATTTTGTATGGGAGTCGACCCTGTGACCTCCGGGGATGGGGTAAATCTTTGGGAAAGGCTGCCCAACCAATGCGCCCACACATGTTACTTAACATATATATGCATTGTAATATATTTAACATTTCAAAAATGTGTATATGGAATCGCCTGGCTAAGCCCCAACCCATTGGTTATATATTGTATTGCATATGACCGGTGCTACGACGGTTAGACCCACTGTAATATATGTTGTAACCATTTGAAATGCACACAGTTTTACATAACATGTGACCAACGTGTATGCATGCGCATTTAAACCTTACGGTTTTGTCAATGGTTTGAAACTTTAGCCTTGTTGTGTAATTGTGCGCGGTCATGTGGTGACCAAGTGCCCACGGGCCTTGGTAGTTACACGGCGATAACCGCTCTGGATAGTTTGACCACAGGGTTGCACCCGTGCCACTTTTTACAATTTAAAAAGCCGCGGTAATTATATTGAGCCAAAGGGGTGCATTTTGTAGATGCAAAAACAACAAGCTTGAAGAGGGACTTCCAGTAGTTTCCATCTACTTCAATGTTTGGCCAACTAGGTGCCAAAAGCCCACTAGGGTTTTTGGACGCTCTGTATTTCATTGAGCAGTCTATTTGAATTTTGAGCATTGTAAAGAACATTTTTGAGAAATAATACAAATGATCCATTTGAAGCCGGACCAGTATATGTAGCCTGGAGAGGTGAACCTTTATCAATTGTTGTGATTATGTTTTTATGTTCAATGATTATGCTATTGTTTATATGCATATTGAATGAGTAAATCCCATTAAAGTTGTGTTGTGCAGAGTTGATCCATTTTCATTTTTAACACATAAATTTTACTTGAAAAATATTTTCAAGAATACAAGTCTTCTTCATTTTAGGGATTAAGTTGGTATCAGAGCATAGGCTTTTGGAAGACCTGATATTTGGTAGTGTTTCTGATGCTCTTAAGGTTGAAACCACAAGAGGAGAAGGTCATCCTTGTAGAGCCAAGTTCTTATCCTCAAGGAGAAGCATATATCATCACCGCTAAAGCTTCAAGGAGGCATTCACCAAGTATGCTCATGAAGAGAGTCATGAACATGTTCCTCGCTAAGATGAAGATCTTAGAAAGGTTATCATGGAAAATGAGAGAGATGATGAAGATCTGATGGAAAGGAATACAAGGTTGCAAGGTGAATGCCCCAACCCTTCAAAGCATAAGGGATACGCAGATAAAACCCAAATGGAAATGGAGGTAATGGTGCTTCCACCACCCCTCTCCTCCATCTTCTTTCTTCTTCTTCTTTCTACTTCTTGGCATTCCTCTTCCTAATTCTCCAGTGGGACATGGTAAAACCTCACAAATTCCTTCATTAAAGCTTGATATTAACTGAATACAATATACAATGGAGAAGTTAATGCCGAGAAATTAGATAATTATCTACCGTGATTGAGGTGCATTGTGGACAAAAATTCAAGATGATGAAACTAAGATTCAGCTTGCTTCTTTAAGATTGATAGTGTAGCACCATTTGGTGGGAATCCAAGACTCAGGAGGACATGAAGAAACATGGTAAAAGTTTAACCTATTGGAATGATTTTAATTGCAACAATAAAATAAAAAATAAAAAAAAAAAAAAAAAAAAAAAAAAAAAAAAAATTTTAGACAAGCTAAAGGACAAATGCAAAGCTTTACTCAAGAATTTAGGAGAAGAGATTTTGTCCTTTAGAGTAGTTTTGTCTTCTCAGGAAACTTTAGTCAAATACATTGGAGCTTTACAAAGTTATTTTATATACGTTTTATACCTATGTTTAATCCTTCAAATCTAGATGAAGTTTTGTGTTCGTGCCACTCATTTGGAAGCAAGAGGGAAGGAACGAAACTCATGAGGGTAACAAGAAGCCTCAGCCATGGAGACAAAGAAAGAGGGAAGTTCATGGAAATGGAAAAAAGAATGTTGTTGTTAAGAAAAAGAGGGAGACAAATTCACATGCAAACATTGTTCAAAAGATGGCCATGATGAAGACCATTGTTGGAAACTTCATCCGAAGCACATACCCAAGAAGTTTAAGTAACAAAGGGAAGTCAGATCATTTAACCATACAACATGATTTAGGGTTCTGATTCAGTGATGAAACAAAGATCACAACCATGGGTTATCAAGGTAATGGTTCTATTGCAAGTACTAGTTCTTCAAGTAACAATAATTCCAATGTAACTCCTAATAAGAAAAGAGAGAATTAAACTTTTTCACATAAGGGTTGTTTTCAAACATACTAAGATAGATACTCATTTGATACTGGATCTCAAGCAAACCTATATCTGAAGAAATATCAACGTTAAGAAATTAAAGTTAAAAACAATTCCATCCTAAGCCATACCCTCTTGGTTGGATATGTGGATAATGTTAAATTACAACAAGTAGAAGGGTGCAAACTTAGGGTTTGCTATCACTCTGACATTCGTTGATGAGGTAGAGTTTGATGTTATTCCTTTGGATATAACATCAATCTCTACCTCATATATAAAATTTGCAGTGATAGAAAATCCATTTTTCATCGCCATGAGAATAAGTATCATTTATTTAAGAATGGATTTGAGTACATTGTTAGAGCCCATACAAAGAAGATAAATTTATCACTTGTAAACATGGACAAATGAAGAGATTAGTCAATGCTAGAAAGCATTTTGTTCTTTGATGATTAAACCAAAGATGATATTGAAAACAAAGCTTTTACTTCAAGGTTGTGATAAAGTTGAAATCTGATCTATATGAGGTTGTTAATCAATATGATGAAATGTTAAGGAACCAAAGGGATTACCTCCAAAAGTTGCAGACTAACATGAAATTCAATTGCAGCAAGATTGTCCTCTTCCAAACATTGGTATGTACAAAATGTCACTCATGGAAAATGCTGAAATTAAAAAACAAATCCAAGAGTTGCTCGACAAAGGGGTTATTGTACCAAGCTCATCGCCATGTGGACTTCCCAATTGTGTTAGTGCCAAAGAAATATGGTACATGCATGTATGTGTGTTGATTTCGTGGCTTTGAACAAAATTACAGTAAAAATCAAGTATCATCCCTCTTCCTAGAATCGATGATTTATTTGATCAATTAAAAAATGCTAAATATTTTACTAAGTTAGATTTGATGATATCATCGCATCGATTGTCGAGGGAGACACATTGAAGACATCTTTCAAAACAAAGTAGGGTTTGTTTGAATGGATGGTAATTCCTTTGGACTTTGCAATGCACCTCGCTCTTTCAAGGAGAGTTATGAATGATGTCTTAAGGCCTTTTCTTGATGATTGTGTTATTGTCTACTTGATGATATTTTGATCTTTAGAAAATCTCATGAAGAGCATGTTAAACATGTGAAACAAGTTTTTGGATGTTTTGAGAAAGGAAAGTTGTTTTTGAAGATGTCCAAATGTGAATTTGGAAATATCACTTATTTACTTAGGCATATTGTTGGTGGAGGAAAATTAAAAATTGATCCCTCTCCAAGGGGTCAAAGTCATATTGAAATTGGCCCAAGCCCAAAGAATGTGACAGAGGTAAGAAGTTTTTGGGAGCAACCCAATATTGGAGGAAGTTTTCTATTGCTAACTTTTCTTCCATTGTACCATTACATGCAAGGACAAGTGTCAAGCAATTTTTTCAATGGGGAGGCAAGAAACATAAGGCTTTTGATAATTTCAAAGAGACGACGGGCCTATCAAGAGTTCTTTTTGCACTTCCAAATTTAAGATAACCTTTTGAAATTCAAACATATGCAAACAATTATGCAATGGGGCAACATTTTCTACAAAGATGGTGCTTCTCCATTTGTTTTCATTCTAAGACTTTTAATGGTGTCGCGATTAACTATCCCACTTATGATAAGGAATTGTGTATGCATTGGTACAAAGTGTGAAAAATGGAAACATTATTTTTTGTGGAAAGAAACCATTGTTCACACCGGATCATCAACCACCGCATTACCTATAATCAAAGAAAAAGCTACAACAAGCTAGGCACCGATGGATGGGTTTTCTTCAATAGTTCCACTTGGTCATTAGTATAAGAAGGCATTTATAACAAAGTTGTTGATATGCTTTCAAGGCCTATTATTAGTGCTTCAATTATTCTAAGCATAGTCCTATCATGCATGAAAGTTATGTTGAGCAATATGTTTTGGATAATCGATTTTAAAGAAGTATATCAAACTTTGTGTCATTCTAACCACATTGAGGAATTGATTATTATGTGCATGATAATATTTTGTAACATCTTGGCAAGTTATGTATTCCATTGTGGGGGAAAGAATCAACATTATAAGAGAAGCCCATTCTCTCTTATTGCCGGAATATTTTGGTGGTAAGACAAGCTAATTTGCAAAGATATCGCTACTAGCCTAAAATGAATTGAAAGTGTTTCAAGATATGTTTCAAGATGTTCCTCATATGCCACAAGCAAACCTAGCAATCAAAATTTTGGTTTGTATACTCCACTTCCGCTTCCTTCTCGCCCTGGGAAAAGTATTTCCATGGATTTTGTAGGAGGTCTACCTATGTCTAGACGAAATCATGACTATCTTTATGTTGTGGTTGATCGATTTAGCAAAATGTGTGTATTTTGATGCCTTGTACCTAAGCAGGCCATGTACTCGAACAAATGGCACAAATGTTCTTTTCAAATGTTTGGGTGCATTTTAGATTGCCTAAATCCATTTTTATTTGGGATTCTCGATTTGTTGGAAGGCGTGGTTTTATCGAGTTTATGGGCACTCATGGACACCACAACCGCAGACAACTTTCATCCGCGAAAACAGATGGTCGTAAAAAGTGGTGAATCAACAAGTTTGGTGCATCTTCTTTGTGCTTATTGCAACAAGCATCCTAAACTTTGGGATGAGACATTTACACTACATTCAACATGGACATAATCGAGCTAGGCACTCTTCAACCTGCGTCACCATTTGAAGCATGTTTGTCTATTTGCCCAAATCTCCTTAGATTTTATCTTCGGGGAAGGATATTGCTATTGAAGGTCACTATGACATTGATAGGGAAGAAAAGTTCATTGAACAAATCTTACCGATACATCAAATGGTGCAAGAGAGTAGTTGGAACAGTTAAGACAAGTACAAAATGAGGCATGACAAGCATCATGTTGATCACAGCTTCCAAGTTGGAGGATGAAGTTTGGCTTTACATCGCAAGGAGAGGCTTAAAGGAGAAGGAGAATGCAAACTTCAAAATCCAGAGGAAATGTGGAGTATCTTCGAAGTGGTGGCGAAGGTAAAAATCGCAAGAGGCCAAGTGGATTGAGGTTAAAGAGTGAGGGAACTATACCCTCATCTTCGATAGACAGAAAATTAGTCTTTTGGAGGTCCAAAGCTTTCCAATGGGGAGGTAAAATCGTGGGATCAAATTTGCTCAAAATTCAAAGTGCCTAGAATCACTTCAAATCAAACAAAGCATATGCCTTATCATATTAAACTCCACGTAAATCGTTTGGGTTCAAACCACATCTAGAGAGAGATATATCGTGGGTTATGTTCAAAATGACAAACACCAGCAAAAAAGGATGCCGACCGCATAATCCATGTTAAAATCACACGATGCTGATGTGGCGCCATATCGACACGGTAGGCTACACTAATACGTGGAAATCATTTATCGGGGACAGCTAAGTATGTAGCCCGCTCTGTTGGCGTTTAATGGGATGGTGACACGTAGCCCAATCAATGGCTGCCACGTGTCACATGTTTATTGGATTAAAATCTTTGCACTTGGCAGGAGTCGACCCGTGACCTCTGAGTAGAGTAAAGCTTTGGAAAAGGCCGCCCAATCGGTGTGCCCGCACATGTTACTTAACATATATATGCATTGTAATATATTTAACATTGCAAAAATGTGTGTTGGGGCGTGAACCAGGCTGGGGCTAAGCTCCGACCCATGGTTATATATTGTATTGCATACGACCAATGCTACGGGCGGTTAGACCCACCGTAATATATGTTGTAACCATTTGAAATGCGTGCGGTTTGATATAACATGTGACCAATGTGTATTCACACGGGTTTAAACCTTACGGTTTTGTCAATGGTTTGAAACTTTAGCCCTGTTGTGTAATTGCACGCGGTCATGTGGTGACCATGTGCCCACGAGCCTTGGTAGTTAAGGCTGGTGCGTAACTGTTTGACAGTTTGGACTGGTTGTGTGGTTGTGCCCAGTGCCAATTTTTTACGCTTTAAAATGTGTGTGGGCTAGGTTGAGCCAAAGGGGGGTACATTTTGTAGATGCAGAGACAACAAGCTTGAAGGGGGGACTTCTAGGAAGCCTATCTACTTCAATTTTTGGCCAAACGAGGTGCCGAAAAAGCCCAGCTAACGATTTTTGGACGTTCTGAAGCCATTGGAGCAGTCTATTTGGCATTTTGAGCATTGTAAAGCACATTTTTTAGCACTTTAAGAAAATAATACAAATGATCCATTGGAAGCTGGACCAGGAGATGTAGCCCAAGAGAGGGGTGAACTCCTTTATCATTTGTTGTGTTATGTGTTTTCTTTTCACTGATTATGCTGCTATTTATATGCATCTTGAGTGAGTAAATCCTATTAAATTTGTGTTGCAAAGTTGATCCATTTTCATTTTAACACATAAATTTTACTTGCAAATATTTTCAAGAATACAAGTCTTCTTCATTTTTAGATTATTTTCTCAAGGAAAGTTCTTCTCCCTTATTTCTTCAGGAATTCATGCCACTGACCTCTCTAAAGGAAACATCTATGTTTACATCATTAACGATCATGAGGGTGGCAAAAATAATGTGTAACAATGAGCCTGGTACTATAGACTGGACAAATTTTTACAGGACAAAGGGTTCAAGAAAGGTACTATTCACAGTAATCTATACATTAAGTCTGAAGGTGATGACTTATTAGTTGTTTTGGTTTATGTAGATGACATTATTTTTGGATGTACTAATGACCTTTTTTTTCAGTGGTTTTCTAATTCTATGCAAACTAAGTTTGAGATGTCCATGATAGGAGAAAATTCATAATTTCTTGGTTTTCAAATCAATTAGAGTTCTGTAGGGTTATTTATCTCTCAAGAAAAGTATTTGAAAGAGATGTTGAAGAAGTTTCAGATGGAATATTCCTCTCCTATTAGTACACCTATGGTGGTTGGTTGCAAGCTCAGTAAAGATGATATTTCACCTGATGTTGATCAAAGAACATATCGATCAATGATAGACACTCTTCTGTATATCACAACATCTCATCCTGATATAATTCAATCTGTTGGAATGGTAGGTCGTTATCATTCTGCTCCTAAACAAAGTTATTTAGTAGATTTCAAGAGGATATTCAAACATTTTAAGGGAACGATAAATTATGGTATTTGGTATCCTAGAAACTAGAATTTTGAATTAATTGCATATTCAGATGTTGGTTGGGAAAATTGTTTGGATGAGAGAAAGAACACCAGTGGAGGTGCATTATTCTTAGGTGATTCGTTAGTAGCATGGATTAGTAAGAAGTATGGATCTATTTCTTTATCAACTACAGAGGCAGAGTACATTGTTGTTGCTACTTGTTGCACTCAGATATTATGGATGATACAAACTCTTGCAGATTTGAAGGTAACTTATCTTGATCCAATTCCACTTCATTTTGATAACACCAGTGCCATTAGTGTCTCAAAGAATCATGTTATTAATTCAAAGACTAAGCATATGCCATTAAAATACTATTTTCTCAAAGAGTAGGTTACAAACAGAGTTATTCAACTGAATTATATTCCTTTCACAGAACAAATAGTTGATATCTTTACTAAACCATTAGCAAAGACACCATTTGAATATCTTCGTCAGAAGTTGTGGGTTATATCTTATTTCATCTAATATGTTCACCTTGTCACGGGGAGTACTTATTTATTATCTTTTTTATTTTTGGTGAATATTGTTCTTGTTTTTCCATTCATATTTGACATGGGGATTGTGTTTCCTTTGCCATTGATGTCAAAGGGGGAGAAGGAAAGATATTGTTGTAGAATTGACAGAATACGGAAAGTTTCCATCAATGTCAAAGGGGGATATTGTTGGCGAGTTATTTGTTTGGTGTGTTTTCAATTTTTTCATTGATGTCAACTGAGAATGGTGAGAAAGAAAGAAGGATTCGCGAGACAAAGGTTTGAAAGAAACTACATCAGGAATCATTGATTATTGTAGATGATAGATCTATGGAACACATTCATATCAGTGCATGGAAACAAATGGAAGTTAACAAAAGAGAGCGAGGGTCATCTCCAAAGTACCGAAACGCAAAGTCTCAATGATATCTGAACCATTGGATTAAGGAATGTCATGGGCTGTCGATCAGACAAGAGACAAAACATGAAGTCGCAAAGTCTCGATTAACGAAGGCGATATTTGGACCATTGGATCATTGAGGGTCATGGACCGTTGATCTAGCACGACGAAGTTCAAATTTTAGGAGTTCGGACACTAGTGAAAGGAGGAGAAATAACTTGTGATTTCATGAAACTCGAAGTCAYGAAGTKCTTAGCCCCAAGTMACAACCAAGGTCACATCAACGAAGAATAAGGGAAGGAGATARCATTAATAGGATCTACTTCARAGATCGGAAGTTGGGAGATTCAGGATAACTCACAACATACTATCCGAAACGTGAAGTTTTGAAGTGCCTTTTTGATTGGAGAGTGGTCATATCCAGTGGTCGTGTGGAGAGGAATGTTGCACCCCATGCTTGTTCGCTCGAGTAAAGTTTGTGAGGACCTATGGATGAAAAATACTTTGTGTGTATAATCCAATGATGCAGATTAAATAGACAATTTGATCGAAGGGTTATTGTTTCACTTCATGGTTTCTTGATCAATTATGATTCAATTATACAAACTCATTTCCCAACAAACTTTGTCACTTGGAGAGAGTTTCTCACAGGCCTCACAACCTGCTTCTTCAATCCGCAGGCCTAACAACCCGCCTCTTCACTCCCTCTCCTAGTCAAACAGGAACAGGATTAGGTGAAGGAAGCAACCCAAAACATTTAAGGACACATAATATGGAAACAATCCATGCTCAACCAAGGAACTGTGTTGGTAGAAACAGATAATTATTAAGGCATGGTAAAGGTTCAGTAAAAGTACAGTGTGTTATTCTTCACAGGAAAAGTGTGGCATATCTCAAATGTATGAAGGTTTCAGAGGTGCATGACTAATGAAGAGGTCGACGATGGAGAGTATGGGTGAATGCATGAATGGCCAAATCGCCCCCAAGAATGATGTGTTTTCCAAATATAACTGCAAGTACTAAATTGGACACTTGTCTTCACGAAGCTGCATGAGCTCCACTTAAAATCCGTTCCCTTCCCATGGGAACTTAGGATAACATAGGTTATTTCCAATCCTAGTTTTTAGGAAATAATAATATAATATTATTCCCTTAGAGATAAGCCCTCTAGCTTAGCCCCTTTTCTAGGATCTTAGACACTCCCTTTCCCTACCTAGTGGGGTTTAGTCCCCCATTCACGTTTATCATGGTTGGTATACATGCAATGATGTATTATATTAATGACATGAGTATTTACATATACAAAAACAGGCTCTCTGGCCTTTAGCATCTAGGCTCTCTGACCTAATTATCACATAAGCCTCCTAGCTTATAATCACTTGGCTCACCAGCCTATAAAACATGTTACATTTACAATTACAAATGGGGCTCGATATTGGGATATTACAATCCCCTCCCCTTATTTTTGCATTGTCCTCAGTTCAACTTATTTACATATTACCATCAAGATTTTCAAAAATATTCAAAAAGTTCCAAGCTTTAGCTATTGGAAGCTTTCTATCCATCTGGTGCTCTACTTTCCAGCACCAATTTTGGTATTCATACTGCAGTTGGAAGTCATTTTCTCTATTCCATAAAACTTCTTCAAGAAAGAATTGAACTCATTGTTCCATTTGACACACCCTCATTATGAGAGCAACAATGCCATAATCAATCATGAGTTGCATTTTCCTTGTTGTGCTCACCCTTCTAGGCTCAAGCATCCTTTCAGTGCAATGCATTCCTTCAGTGATCCATATTGCCAAGGATTTCACACACAAGGAGAGTGTTAACCCATTACCAAAATCTCACCAAGGTTCTACAATTATAGGGCTTTGGTGTCCTCAACAGTTACAGTTGTTCTTTCCCAACATTCCAAATTTAATCAATATTATCCCATTTTCATCACACATGCAGTTATCATGAGAGAACATAAAATAATTCACTTAGAACTTAAACTTATTTCATAAGTAATTCAATTTTTCCCCAAAATATGAAATTTTATTTCATAATTTTTCATTGTTGTTGTAATAATAGGATGCAGTCTTCCATATGGATTTCAACAAGCACCATGTTGAATACCATTTTTA
The DNA here is from genome assembly GCA_010110895.2 of Picea sitchensis. Taxonomy (NCBI): domain Eukaryota; kingdom Viridiplantae; phylum Streptophyta; class Pinopsida; order Pinales; family Pinaceae; genus Picea; species Picea sitchensis. The sequence goes on from SNQJ01S0110515.1 coordinate 19,844, forward strand.
CTGCAATGCTTCTATCTTGCATTCAACCAACAAATTTTCAGTATTTCCTGTACATCATACTCTCATTGCAATATGTACTGAAACCTTATAAAGTGTTCTTATAATTGTCTATAACTAACAATTCAATCACAACTACAAAACAATTTATTAGATAGAATGAATTATCATTCTATGCATACACTTATTCATAATCAATATCAGTAAGTTCATTACATCTTTTTATGAATATAAATTTTTCTGTAGTCAATGCTCTTATGACTACTTGACTTGTAACTTTCCTGTTGCAATGTCTAACAACTCCTAAAATGTCCTCAACTCCATGAGTTGGCAACATTTCATCCATTAGTATAAGTATTTGCATGCAATAATATGTATGCATGCACTCACAAAACACATTCATCAAATGCATTTAAGTATACAATTCTATCACGTATGAGTGCACCTCTGTCACTTACTAGGCATGCGTGCAACTCTCAATGCATATATATTCAATGCACCTTTGAATTTAATTTAGGAATGATCTTTATCTAAGTCATGTATCTCACCATCAATAAATTGGAAATATGGCCAATGTATTCACACATTCTTCACACACTTCCCATTGTCTTCTCAATTATTTGGATGCCTTCCTTTTGGACCCGAAGACTACACCAAGAATAAAATTATATGGTGTGCATTAGTGTTAGAAAAACGTTTGCAGCCCAACTTTTCTTTAAAGGTAGGAAGATCATTGGGTATTTTATTTGTGTGGTACATAACCTTTCTATATCCATACTTTTCCATATCCAACCATGTCCTTGTCTCATACATGACTAGCTTTCCTGGCATCCATTCCTATAACAAGTTCTTGTCTTTTATTTCTTTGGTTATTACCTCATAACCAAATTAACATGACATGCTACTATGTCAATGTGTGCATTCAAAT
>SNQJ01S0110517.1:0-28992 GCA_010110895.2 Picea sitchensis
AAACTCTCCTAGTTTTATGATCTAAGAAAGCAGAGATTCAAACACTATTCTAACTTTGTTGACATGTGGGCATGTATGGGCCCGTTACGAGAATGCATTTGAAAAATGAAACTAAGAGGGGTCTCGAAAGAGCCGTTGTCCTCTCCTAAAATTTTTGAAATTTTTGTTAAAGGGAGATGAGATCGTTTTCGCAATCTCTTTCTGATTCTCAAGGTCGCTTGATGGCGTGAGAGAAGAGCATACTAAAGATTGTTTACTTACAACTTCTAGTCCCGAATGTGAGTTTAGATGTGATTTAGAATTGACGTTCAACTTAGATTATAAATCAAAGAAAGCCATCCACGTGGCGAAAAGAAAATAAGGGAAAAATGATTTTATCCACCTAATTGCCTATGTTTGCTAGATTATCCCCTTTATAAGTTGAGGGGTCTAAGTGGTGCAGTATTTAGAGCATGCATGACATCATTCTTGAGAAGGAAACTGAATTTCCCCACATCAAAAACCTTACAATGAAAAATCTAGGTCCAATGCGCGGCTGTGAGTATGGACAGAAGCGCGTGCGTGCGGGCAGTATCAAGAACCATAGCATATGTGTGTGTCTGTGGGGTGGAATACCCGCGCATTTGTGCTCGTGACTGAAAAAAGAAATTCTGGATGAATTTCTCCCGATTCTCCTGTGAATCGACTGTCTCGCAGGTTGGCGGAGGCCGGTTTGAGTCCCTGCAAGTTAATAAAACACAAAGGAAAGAGAATTAAACCCAATTGAGGGAGGATTTTATACCTAAAAATCCCTAGCAGAGTTGCCAGTCTGTTCGTGCTCGAATCGTCGCCGGGTGAGAAAAAATGGGAGCACTAGCATGCCTTGTTGGGCTTGGCAAGGTAGAACAGGATGCTGTGGAAAGAATGGTTAACAGAAACAGAAACAAACTATAATCTAACTACGAACTTAAAAAACAAAGAAAACTACAAAAATAAACAATGAACATCAGCCATAAGACACAGGTGTCAATCAATGGTTCCAGGCAGGTGCTTTATTGAAACCAGAGCGCATGCAGAAGAGAGGGGACAGGGGTTCCTTCTCCCTCCAGCAGAAGGCTCTTCGGGGCCCTCAACAAAATGCTTTCCTTACAAAATGAACAGAACTGAACTAAGTGGTGAAAGAACTCTGAATTACACTATTGATGAATTGTTTGTCAAAGGCTAAGCTCTGAATCATCTGGACAGCGTAACAATGCTTTGAATTCCTTGTTAAAACAGTGAGTCTTCACGGCTATTTATAGCATTTTTCCAGGCGGTCACGTAACCAACTTCCGGTGTGAACACGGACCTGTTTAGGGTTCACTTAGGTCATTAATTCACCGAATTTGCAGACCCGACCCTGATTCGAGAGTCAAATCGTCTTGGGGGCCGGTCCATAGGCGGTCGAGAGGCCAACTTATGCAATTAATGCGCCGTATTAGCAGATGCGCGGGTTTTTGTGTTGACAGGCGCGCGTCGGGCGCGCATGTGCTAGTAACACGTTTTTGTCCCGCGCATATGTGCGCGCATCAAGCTGTTGTAAAGCGCCCTTCAATTTTTGGTTACTTTGTATAGTTTTTGACCCTTCTGGACTGCTGTGAACTTAATTCAGTGCCATGAATGACTTCATTGCTGTTTTGATGATGTGGAGTTCTTGTCGCCATGTGTAGACGAAATTTCAGTGATAACAACATCCGACAAGAAGCCACCTTGAGCAGATATTAAATCTATATATTTATACAAAATATGTCACAAATCAAAACGGTTCGACTTCTTGCAATATTTAATTAAAATAGCCTAATTCGGAATAAGATAGCAGTGTGTAAAATCCAATGAGCATTGCTGGCATTTTCTTCTATCTCTTCACCTACTGGAAAAACATTTATTCTCCTCATTTCTTCAGGCTAGACACATATGTCGTCTGATCTTATTAATAATTCGACATAATGTCTTAACCGTTGTATTTTTTTTTCCATCTGTCTCTCTAGCTATGTTTAGTAATGCAATGACATTTTCTTACTTGCTCACAACTGTGCTTGATTTTCCATGCTCAATGCATTGGTTGCATCTATCTAAAAATTCCACCACCAATTTTGATGGCTCAATTATTTCATTCACCTCGAAAGTGTATAATTTCCTTTCTACTTGAGGTAGTCTTTCTTGGATTCTTTTCACTTATTGAGCTAATGCCTGGAACTATGAACTTGGGTTCACTAGCCATTTATTTATTTTAAGAAGGTCAATCTGGCTCATTTCCTGAATGGCTGCCAGAGTTTCCTCTTTTCTCTTTCTGAAGTTTTGTTGGTTCATTTCAATATCAATTTTCCCTAGGGCCTCTGCGATACTGCTTCCCTCAAAATCAACCAGTCTCTTGTCTAATGATGATAACACTTCTTGGAAAGCATCCTTTACTTCCCTGGATAATATTTTTCTCTCTTCCAAATTTGTTTCCCACACTTTCAGGACCATATCACCTCTTATTTGTTACAAAGGGGAAAGTCGAGGAAAATCAAGGATATTATCTTTCTGTGCCAATATGATGGCTTCTTGAAACTTAGCTCAGGCTAAGACAGCTTCTCTTTTCTTGATATAGACATCCTTCAGAGCAAGGTATACTGCCTGATAGCACTTTTGGATGGAATAAACCTTCATAAAAAGATCTTGTTGAGCCATTTCCAGTTTTTCGTTTATTTCCAACGCTTGAATTTGGAAGGCCAGAATGTCTATCAAGGTACCTTCGGTCACCTTCAATATAGCTTGCAATTGTCTTATAAATTCATCATGTTGAGTGATTAGACCCTGGTTGGCCTGTGAATTTTGATGCAACTCCTCAAGGTTAGCCTACAATTGTTGGATTTGTTTTCGGTCATGAGATATAATTTGCTCAAAGTCTTGTCTCATCTTATTCCTTACAGTTTGTTCCATGGCCAATAATTGATCTTGCAACTGCCGCACCAATAAGATTTTTTGTCTTAGTTGTTCTTCCAAATTATCCAAAAACCATTGATTTGCAGTGGCAAAGGCACCCAATGAACCTGCAACTTCTTTCGTGAATTATGAATCATTGTGATCATTTTCGTCAGCCAACATCCTCTACCTTTTGGTTATTACTCTGTCCTTCTAGTGTTATTCTCTTTTGACGATGGCCCTTCATTTCTTGCTAAAGAATAAATTCAAAGGGGTCATATCTTCGGACGAGATTGGGGTAACATCACTTACAAAAATTATTTTGGAACTAGGATTTCCAGAGCTATACTGCAGAGGTGTCAATAATGTAATAGGAGTACCAATCTATGTAGACTGTTTTTGCTCTGTTGTATTGGCAACTGGTGTGGCTGGTGTTGAAGTAGATGCAACATGTCCTTGTTACACCTCAAAATTACTCACTTTGATAGTGTCGCAAGTGTCGTCATTACAAGTGTTTTAAGTGTCGCATCTTGACCATAAGTGTTATAAGTGTTTCTAACATCATACTGCCTTCTTTCCTATGCCATTCCTTCAATGACATGACAGGGACACTTAGGACACCTCAAAGACTAGTTTTGAAGAGGAGGAATCAGTCTACTAGAAGTACACGCATTTTGCCACTAAAAGAACCACTCAAAAATGGGTTTTGGAGGGGAACACTCCCCTATACACTATCAGGAAGTGTTGGTGCTCCCTGGCCTTCTTTGGGGTAGCGTTATAACACTCTGGTGCCCCTTTTGGGGGAGCGCTACCTTTTTTGGGCAAAATTTGGTTTGTTGAGAAGAATGAGGGAAATATCCCCTCAATATATGAAGGTGGTTGGGTTCAAATATGATATCAAGGCATGATCTTTGGGAAGATCCTCAACTAAAGGAGAGAATTCCTCAACTTATCCCAAAGATCTCTCAAGTGGTTGGGTCTTTCCAAGCTTATATAAAGAGGCCTTCTCATGCTGAAAGGAGAGGAAATATTGGAGGTATGAAACCTATGATCTCATAGGCAACATACAGTACAGGAAGAGAGACATTGCAACATCATCCAACTTATGATCTCATGAGGGAGATGTCATTTGAAGCATCAACATCTTGTATGTGGGTTATTTGAGCAAGGGTTTGGACAAGGAGAGCTTGGTCTTAGGAGTCTAGGGACCTCGAGAGAATCCACTTGTCCGCAGGGGGATTTCTCTTCAATAGTCCTTGCTTTAGGTAATATTTGAGATGAGCTAGGGCCTAGGGGCTTAGCTATCCTAACAATGAGACTTATAACTCTTCTGCCAAAACATTGGAGCTCTTTGGGGTTTCCTCAACATTATGTTTACCAGAGTACCCAGGTTCAAAACCTGGAGTCATATATTCCTGTGCAGGGGGAGCGGCTATCGACTCTCCTTGTAGTACTTTTGGCAAACTGTTTCGCCTATGTCTTTGGAAACTAAGAAAACTAGCCTATTGATTTGGGGACAGGGTTTGGAATCTGTCTTATACCTCCTCATAAGACCTAAATCCCCTAAATAATTCATCATATGGGGAGTTTTCATGCACATATATTTTCATGTTGAATTGGGACAGGTGGTTCTACAAAATTTTGTGTGGGTCGTTCCTTTTGAATTCGATGTCAACCAATTTGGCATCTTCCAAAGTTGCAGCCTCCACTTTGGAGTGACCGAAATCCAATAGTGAAAACATGCCAACCTGGATAGGAAAACTTGGCCATACCCTTTTCTGGGTTGACTTAAGCTCCTTGTTGATGCCTCCCATTACTATATGGTAAGCTACTTCCCTACACACCAGTCAATCTTGTAAAAAACGTGGGAGAGCATGGGGAGGAACTAAGCATCCAAAAACCCTGATATAAGAGAAGTTTTCTTTAATGAACCAATCTGCTAGTTTTCTCGAATTTCCCATAATCCTATCTGAAATTTGAGGAGGTGAGTTACTATATAGGGCTATATGAATAGCCACCACTACATTGTGACATATTTCGTAAAACAAATCTTTGGCTTTTTCCTCCCACAGCTTGGAATGGTAGAAGTGAATAGGCTCTATATTGGTCGGGGTTCAGCTCCAATTCATAAGTGGGAAAGGGGTATTGAAATAGATGTAATCCATGACATACATAGACATATAGAAAGGGGTGGGTTGTCCCTTTGATTTCGCCATTTTGTATTCATTAATTTATTTGGACAAGTTATCTGATAAAATTTTGGCCCAATTAAAAGTGTAGCCTTTGGCCACCTCATGCATGATAGATACCCATTCCACCAGGAAATGAGTAGGACTCTTCTTCTCAAACAATCTACAGAGAATCATGGCTACGTAAATCATGTGAACATCCACCGATGTTGTGGCATACATACCATGAGCATCGGCCCTGAACTTCTCTGGGTGCCCCCACCGGGACCTGATTATATTGAGATAACTCTTTTCGTATTGTATGCATTCTTTTTGCTCAAACTCAAAAATAAATGCAACATTGTAATTATATTTAGGATTGGGAGATAGCTTATACATTACTTGGAGGTGTTTAGGTCAGAAAGAACCAACGACAACCTTCTGATGGTTGATGATGCTCATGGTTTGGACGTCGATGTTTTCCAAGTCCCAGCTTATCATGTCATTATACGGCATGAGTCCCGGTCGCGCAGCTATCTTGTGTAGCTCTGACTGGGCTATATATCTCAGTTTAGCTTCATGAGTATCGTCTTCTTATTCATCAAAATCTTATGGACAGTTTATGATCTCATGTTCCAGAACCGCAAACAAGTGTGTCCAAGATTTAATAGATTCTATGGCTCGTGATAGTGTTCGACAGAACGTCTGCATTTGGATTTGAACCCTCGCAAGCTGCATCAATATTCTTCATCATTTTATATGGTGCCACGATATCAAGAGAACAGAACAAGGTTACATGTTGCAGAGGAATTGAGTGAGCTTCTCAATCGGATAAAACTTGCTACTTTGCGGAAGGTGAAAATGAATTCAAAATTGAAGTGTTTTTATTCACATCAGATGCATTGATTCCAGTATAGATTTACAGACGAAAAATTTATTTAATTTAATGGAAAATTCTACCTGGCGATCTGCAATCCGCATTTGAATCATTATCGTTAATTATTCATAAATGACATTAATATTACGTGGTTCGTGTTCAGGATTTTTAGATGAGACAGAGTAAGAATTTCCTGAATCATGAATCTGTGAAGGTTAATCCGTGGATAATCACTTTTAAAACCTTAATTAATCATGTTTTTCAAAAAAAAAGGGTGTGTTAACTTCAAGTGTTTCGAGAGTTTGGACTTCAGAAACTTTAAATGTAGCTTGAGGGGAAATCCCCGAAACCCAAAACTGCGAAGTGATTAATTATCAGGTAATCAATTTTAAGTCTTAATTAATCATATTTAACTTTAAGTGTTTCGGAAATTCAAACTTCGTATATTTTGGGATATGATGAAGGGTAAACGTCTGAACCCTGAAGTTTGAAGTCCTTAATTATCTCTTGACCATTATTAAATTAATTAATTAAAGTTTAATACTTCGACATTTTGGTGCTTTGGTGATTTGTGAATTAGTTCTTTGTTATAATTTCAAAGACTCATCTCCCACAGTTATGTGTCGTAGATGACATCATTCTAGATGACATGTCAAAAAAAGGAAGGTGCCATGTGTTACTTGGAATCATATGGATCTTCAAACGAATATGTCAAAAATGGGTGCCACGTGTTAACTCAGGGAAGACTTAAAAGATACAAGCATACTACGACTCGTGTCCTTTAAAAGTTTAGGTAAAGTGATGAATGGACACTTTCGGGTTTCGGGGATTTTATCATTAAGACTTATCAAAACACCCAAAGCGTGAAGCTCTGGAGCGACCTTTAGTGATTTACCTCTTTAACAATTAGGCGGCTCCAAAACTCATAAGATATTAGGATCGTTCTATCAGACGGAAAAACTTCATCAATGATGGATATCACGCACGCCTTATTACTAATTAATTAGAAATGAATTTGATTTAAAATTTGAAAGTTATTTTCTAAGTTACTATTTTGGGAAAGATTATAATTTCATGAAGCGGAGAATGTAAAGCTCAAAAGTTTAGGATTATATGTGTTCCAACAGATTATTTCCTCTGCACTTATTGGATGATAATGTTATATTGATAATAAATATAAACAACACTTGCATACTATGGTTAAAAGGATTGAAAATATCTATTATTGATCCACCCCCCCTCTTAGTAATCCAACCATTGGTATTAGAGTGGGTTCCTTCAAAAATCAGTTTAACCACTGAAAGGTAGATCATGGAGAGAAACAATATGTATAAACATGGAATCTTCATAGCCTATGAAATGTGTTGGCACATGGGGCATACCCAAGGTTCAATGCTACAACAGCGCACCAGTAAAACACTAACTATTGGCCCTTTTGGCAACACCTGCGAAGTAGATGAAGTCTCACCTGAGGTAGAGGAAGGGGTGGTTGCAGGACTCAGGTGTCTACAACCTGAGTTGGGATAGGGATCTGTGATTGTAATACTTAACAGAGAACTTAGCACTGATAGTTCATCAATATTTAACCATTATCTACTGCGCAGATAAACAGATCATTGCATCATTCACTCAGATCTGATGTATCTAAACACGTATCATAAAGAGGTAGATAAAATCTAGCATATTCAAGCACTAAGCACATTCACATAGGTTAGATCTACATCCATATACATCATTAGCACAAAGCATAAGAAGATATATCTATCTATATCAAATCACTTAGTAAGTAAAGACATATACACATCAAGACATCACACAAAGAAGAACAACACAGTATTTACGTGGTTCACCCCCACCCTGGGGCTACATCCACCAACTCTTCTTCTTTATTGTCTTCAATCAATCAGTTACATGCACAGAGCCACAAAATCCTACTCCGCATAGGACAGGAGATCTACACGCACCTCACCAGATCCTCCTTCCCCGAGCTAGGTTACAGCACTAAGCCTTCTACAGTCACTTGCACTCATCTCTGCAAGTCTCACCCAGTATGCACAAATCACTTACAATCCCTCGATCACATAGATCTAGCACTTACCCCAATATCACACAAATATGCTTATCTTCTCCTTACATTTCCTAGACATCTATTTATACATTACAAAATAGGCCTAATATGGGTAAACTCATGGGCCGACATCCCATACCCATTACATAATCCCAAAAAGGACCCAAAAATGGGTCGAGATGCAATGATCTCTGCTTCGTCTTGTGCTCCAATTTCGACAAGTTGTCGAAGTCCCAAAATAGGTCAAACTTGACCAAGGATCTCCCAAAACTTGGTCAAGGGCCAACATGCTCCCAACACTCACCTGTGACTCACCCCGAGTCACTCTGATCTAGATAGTTCTTCTTTGAAACCCTCAATCTTGGCTCGAGTTGCTTTGACTTGTTGCTGTTCCATGGCCTATTGTGCAGCGAACACTTCGATGAATATCTCATTTACAGGTCCTTCTAGGCATTGTTCGACTGCAGCGACAACCTACTCCAATTCCTATCCTTGGCCTTCTACCTCTGTGAACAATTGGTAGGCCTTATCTTGCAGAGGTTGGAATCTTTGAGTCACTTCCATAACTCTGCTCTGGATAGTGTGGATCTGCTATTGGGCGGTGTGTTTCTCTTGGGAGCGCTTCATTCTTTCCACAGCTGATAGGGGCTTCAGTTTCTCTTGTATCATTTCGGCTTGATACTTCGCCTCTTGGAGATGTGACTCCAGTGCATTCAATTATGGATTCTATGTGAGATTCTCATATGTCTGGGAATTGTGATCAATAAGTTTCTTACATTCCATAGTAAGGGATTTTATTCTCTCAACTGCACTTCGAGCAGTTGCTTCTCTTTGGTCCCTTACATGCTATAGAGTCTCGGGCACTGTGCGGAGCTCTAAGTCTGGGATGCATTGTTGTAGCTACTGGATAAATTTTGTGATTTGCTCGACCTGTTGTGTGACTTGATCTTCTTCCTTTATTTCAACGACTGTCATAGAGTGAAGTGCTCTGTTGACCGCTTCTTTTACTTCAAGTTGCTCTATGAGAAACTGTTCTTTTCCTTGTTGCATCTGTGCTTTTTCTTCGTCAAACCTTGCTTGGAGATCAATATTTTCCTATTTTGTAGCTCAACGTTGTTTGACAAGTACTCCTTGTACTTGCGTCAAAGCCTAGGTGGCTTGTTTGGTTTCTTCCTGTGCTCATCAGAAGTGAGCTTCGACTGTATCATCTAGTCAGTGGAGTTGGGCGTGCATCTCCCAACTCTGGTTCTCTCGGTGCAATGGAGACTACGTGACTGGTCTGAAGGGCCTGTTGTACCCCCCAGAGTTCAATTTCAATCCTATCATACATTTCTTCCTGCATGGTTGTTTGTTTCTCTGTTATTTCCAGTGAGGCGTCATTCAGGGTTGCAATGATGAAATCAAAATCATCAGAGGTGAGGACGGTCTACATCTTGGTCATGGTGACTTTTGACTTCTTCCAGGAAGAAGGTTTCAGGGGGGAAACCTTCCTCTTCTTCGAGGGGTCCTCCTCGTCTCTAGGAAATGTTACTTCATTGGGCCTCTATTTAGATTTGACTTCGTCACCACCCCCTCGGTCAGGTGACATGGAAGCAATATTCCCTGAGATGCTGCTTAAGTTTTGGACCTCCTCAGTCTTCTTTTGTCTGTTGGTTCTAGGTGTAGTCTGTTCTTTATGGGTGTCCTCTGGGTTGTCAATATCAGATATCTCTGCAGGGTTGGCGGGGATAAGGAGGTCAGCAGACCACTCCTTGGTGATTTCCTCGAGGTCTTCTTCTGTAAGTTTGTAATATGTTTGGAGCTTCTCTTTATGTTCATCTACTCGCACTGTGATGTAGGTGAAGTGTCAATCTATGTTGAACTTCATCAGTGGTCAGAACCTTTGTAATGTGTTTTGAGTCATGCAAGGCTCGGCTTCGATGGCTCACTTTAGCTGGAAGTAGTATGTATGGAACACAGCATTCGACTACCATTGTTTGTTCATATCTGTTGAATACCATAGGGTAGAAAACTTCACGGCAAGTGGTTTGAACGGCTCTATGTATGGGAAGGTCACTCCTTCCGACATATCCCAGGAAACAAATGTAATGAGGACCAAGAGCCAGCTGAAATGGAATTTGTAACCCTAGTCCTAGGCTTCTTGGCAATCAAGTTCCAACTGGTTAACTAGGTACTTCACCCATTTCATCTGTAGGCCTTCTGCGCAGTTCCTTGTGAGATCAACGACAAAGCTGGTGACCTGCGTAGATCGGTTCTTCCTTACTAGATTCACAGCTATCAGTTGAAATGTGAGGCACACTGCACCACTCTGAATGGAATATACCTTGTAGCCTCTTATTCCCTTCTCAACATTTCCATAGGTGTCCTTTATCTTCTGTGCAAGTGCGCGATCTGTGGCTTTTTCTGGATAAAAGTCCTGTGGGTCAGGTCCTTGCATACTCAGGCTTGTGATCCTGTGGATCAGTGTCAGGTCAATTGTAATGCGATGATCGAGCCATAAGTAACTTCCATGGTAACATGATAGTAGCAGCTTGACATAGACATTGACTTCATGGAGTCGTCCAAAGTGTGGGATCTTCATGATGTTCAGCATGGTGGACTGCGTGAGGTTCATTGTCCATGACTCGGGAATGATATTTGAATTTTTCCCTTTAGTTCTAGTTAGTTACTTGTATGGGGCGATCATACCATAGATCTTGTGATCTTTGAGGTTGAAGTCACTAAACTTTAGTGTTGCAATCTTGTCTTGATCTGTTCAAACAACGTGTATCCCCTTTGGGAAGTATGCAGTAATTATGGTGTATTGGAAATCTCTTGGTACACTATCGCAATTCATCGTGCCAGCTAGAGGTGGGATGTAATCGGGAAAGATGGTTGGAATCATTTTTGCATTTGTGAGGTCATCTTTATGCTTAGTTCTCTTTTATGCTGATGGTCGGGATGGTCTGGCTCCGCGAGTAGTCGACGGGGAGGCTTGCACCATCCTCGTCGATGAATCTTGGATACCTTCAGACATCGATATGACTCTTTTAGTCATGAGGTCGATCATAACTTCTTCAAAAAATTTCTCTGTAGCATTCAACTCGTCCGACATACACGCTAAGGGTTGAAAATATCGGGTTCGGGGAGTAACCTAGACACTGCAATAGGATACCAAGCAATAGCGCAATGATCGCTGTGTAAAATAAACAAGTCTATGGGCTCAGATTCATGTTTAGAAAAATTGCTTTCGGTGCATGGCGCGACGGGATAAATAGAAAAGTTGGCAACGGATCTCTTGCAACGGGAGAGAAGCCTTCATTAAATTTGTTCTATCCATTACGGCGTAGTCCAACGGTCTGGTGGTGAACCATAAATGGCTTTCTACCCATTCGGATGGTCAGTCGAATGGTTATATTGGTCCCAATGACTATATTGCTTCACCATGGAAAAGTGCCATGTGACGTTGTTCTATTATCCCGGCGAAACTCCAATTTTGCAAATTTTTCATCTACGAGGTTCCTTCTGGAACCTTCTATAAATTGTCGATCTTAGCTCTCTTCTTACTTAGTTGTCTAGCCTTCTTTATAGTGATCTTCGTCTCGGTATGCCTTTTTCCATTATGATTCTTGTCTTCTTGTGGCATAGCTACTTCGTGTTGTTGAGATTCTTTCCTAAGATTCGAGGGTGATACTTCTTCGTTATCTGGAAAAGGCACTTCAATATTCTATGGGTGTTCTAGTGTTCTTTCAACTTCAACATCCAGATCTCTGGTGTTAATTAACTTTTATCTGTTCTTTTTTTCTTCAATCAAGTGTGCAATCCTTCTAGTCATGAAATCTTTTAACTCTTGCTTCTTCTTCTCTAAAAAAATTTATTTTTCTTTCCTTATGGCCTGGTCTTTTTCAATCCAAGGTTTTCCTACTAACATGGTAAATGGGGCGTTGTTCTCAATAAATTTAATAATCTCAAAATCTTCCTCTGTCGAAGTTCCAATGGCATTCATAGATATCTTGGTGAGCTTCCCACATAGGTTGATCATCTTTCCTCTAAATATCCCTATTCCTCCCAATGAAGGAGTCATAGAAAGCTTCCCTAAAAATTTCCAAGTTCTTTCTGTCATGATATTCATCTGTGTTTCCTCATCTAGAACATAGTCAATGTCAAAGTCTCATATTCTTGCTTCAAGGCATCCTTTTTCTTTGAATATCTCTAATAATCTGACATGTCGGTGGTCATTCGGGGTTTCTTTTATCTGTAGCAATACTTTCTTTGATTCTTTCTAGGGTTCTACCATTTTTGGATCTGCCTTAGGGTTTTCTTGTCTCATTTTCATTCCTTCAAGCTTAGCAATCATTCTAGGGAAATCAAATACTTCATGGTCCATAGATTTAGCAACAAAGATGACTAGGTCTTCTCCAAGGGAATTCCTTAGCAAGATGTCTCGGTTTTCTGCAACTGTAGCAAATGGTTAATCCTCTCTTACTTTTAAATGATTCCTAGCTCTTTCTGTACTGCGCGCTGGGATAATAGTACCTAACCTACAAACATTTCTTTCTAGGATCCTACATACACTTGTTAGTCCAAACATTCTTTCTATGTGTTGTTCCTAAGTTTATACTTTAAGGTTGTAAAGTATATCATCAAGGCATCCGTAAAGATAAATATAATTAAAGGATAAGAATCAAGAAAGAAGAATAAAACAGAATCAGTTTCTCAACTATCTCTGTCTAGCTTCCTGTTGTTCTTGGATGCTAATATTTGTCTCAATAGTAGTCCATGAACGTTCCAATTCAGCTCGGTTTTTTGTTGTTTGTAGGATGGTATTAAATAAGTTTAAAGCAATACTGGTTTGATCTTGAAGACCAGGTTCAATGTTAGGTTGTTTTCTATTCGGGACAGTCATGGAGAATAAGATTTAATTTAGTCGTGAAAGATTTTAATTAATTGTTACATCAGTTTTTAAGAAATGAGAATAGGAAAAATAGTTTTGAAACTCAAAACATTAACATAAATACAGTTGAGGTCGTTTCCTGGATTTGCAACAATTTGAGAATTATAAAATGACAAAGAAATACTACTGAAAAATATGAGGCTTTAATCAAGAAAGAATCTCATATAATAACAGGAAATAAAGAAGAAAATGAGATTTCTAATGAAGTGTTAAGTATTATGGTTCAAATGATCCACAGGTCTTAAAATTACTGATAGCAATTTCAGAGGAAAAGTTGTAAACAACTTGATAACCATATCAATCAAATCAATGCAAGATATATAAAATAAGCTTCAAATTGATCATTCATTAGAAATACATTGAAAGAAAAACATATAAAAATATAATAAACAGGGTTAAAGAACACATAGCTACAAATTGGCAGAATTCAGAATCTCGTCTGTATCATATATTACGGTGAATCGGAAAACTTTTAATACAATCGGCCCTCTCAAAAACCCAAAAAGCCTTTTCTCAATGTTTTGAAAATATATTTATACATCATCATCAAATATTTTCTCATTGGTGATTAACCAACTTCCTAAGATTACGGTTACATATATGAATAATGTCAACCATTGACATTTCTTTTCTAATTTCTAATGATGAAAATATTCAAAAAAAAAATCTTTTACGTTTGTGTTGATGAACTTCCTTTCTTCGCCTCAAGACAGTGAACACACTTTCCCAAAAATTTCACAAAAACTCTGAGAGCGTCTGGTATCTCTTTTTCTTCAAATATGAAGAATCTTTTCTGTAATTCGGGAAAATGATCTTCTATCATATTCCCTGTGAACTTAATTGTTTGCAACTTTAAGTTCTGTGTCACCATCCATTTGTCGACTTCTTTGATATCGATTACTTCAATTTTTGAGATCTCTATCTTCCTTTCCTCCAACGCTTATTTGAACCTTAGCTGGTGCTTGACAATGTTAATCTCACCTAACAATCCAGGACAGTCATTTTTTCCGATATTCAATGAAGTCTTTTCTAAGAGATCAAAAATTCCCTGGCAATCATCATTGACATCTCTGGTTAATATTTTATTTTCGGCCAGGTCTGCTTCCCACACTTTAAGTGTTACATCTCCTTTAACATGTTTTGAAATGGATAATTTCTTAATCCTTTCGACTTCTTCCTTTGTTGAGAGGGATACTACCTTTTGGAAGGTCTCTCTGGCCACTTTCGCTTCTCTTTCCTTCTAGATAACATTATCCAAGGATCTATTTGTTTTTTGAAAGTAATTATGGACTACTTCTAGATTTAAAAACACTTTCTGCTATTCTTCTTCCATTTTCAAATGTATTCCCAATGCTTGTGCCTGGAAAACTTCAAGTTTTACTACTTGATTTGTAATAGAACTAATTTTATCTTGTATCTGTTTATTTTCTTCTTCCTGTTTTTGGACCTGTGCCTGTGTGACCTGTATTATCTGTTTTGCCTCTTCTAAGCCTATTTTCATTTTCTGAATTTCTTGAATATATTTTAGTCTAGCTTGTTCTAGACCCTTTTTTATTCCCCAACTGATATTTCTCTATGTTTCCTTCAATTTATCTTGTAGCTAAGCTATTGTTTGGTCTTTTTGTTCCAGCATGGTTTTCAAACTACTCAAAGAATATATATTTTTCGATGTTATAGCTCCCATCGTGCCTGCTAACTCTGTCAAAAATTCTCCATCTTTAAGTTTCTTGCCATCTATAATAACCCTATGTTTTTTAATCATCCCATCTCCTCTTGGGTGGGTTTCCTGTTTCAAGATTTCTCTTCTCTTTTTACTGAAAAAATAATCTGATGGAGGGATCTCATCCCTTGAAATTGGCTCTAGATCACTGACATACAGAGATCCTTCTTGGGGAGTTCCATAAGTTGACTGCAATGGGGTCAAGGAAGTGATGGGACTTCCAAGCTCTGTCAATGTTGTTCCTCCTGTCTTTTCTGGAACATCCTTAGGGATTTCTGGGGGCGTTTCTAGCTCTTTTCCCTTCCCTGTCTCTGATTCTTTTGTCTGGGAACTCTCTGTGTCCTGGGAAGGAATCTCAGTATCCTTCATCTTGCCTTTGGTATTGTCTTTGTCCTGTATATTTGTTTCAAACCCTGGGGGATGCTCTTCCTGTTCTGGAGGTGGGGTCAAAGCTTCACCCTGCAAACTCTTGGGTAGGCAACTTCGCCTATGGCCCTGGAATGACGTGAATCTAGTCTGTGAGTCAGGTGGCATGGCCTATACTCTGTTCAGTACTTCTTCATAGGATTTAACACCCTTGAATACATCATCATAGCTAGATGTTTCATGCTCATAGGATTTTATATTACAATGCATAAAATGCCTACTTATTACTTGGTAGGGGTCATGCTTCCTGTGCTCAATATCTACTAATTTCACTTCTTCTAATGATTCAGCCTCTACTTTAGAATGACCTAGATTTAATAAAGAAAATTTTCCAATATGTACAGGGAAGGTTGGCCATGATTTCTTCTGAGCTGCTTTTAGTTCTAATCCAATGTCACCCTTTACTATCTGAAGGGCTACCTCCCTGCACACCAATCTGTCCGGTAGGAATTTAGGGAGTGCATGAGTTGGAATGGAAAAACCGTAAACCCTAATGTAGGAAAAATTCTCCTCAATAAACCAATCAGCAATTGCTTTAAGATTTTCTATGACTGCATCAGAAATGCGAGGGGGTTCGCATCCAAAAAATATTTTATGCATCGAAATTATAATAAAATGACAAACTTCATAAAATGCATCTTTAGAATTTTCTTCCCAAAGGGTAGAGTGATATTTATGAATGGGTTCTCGACAGGAAATGTTCCAACTCCAATTCATTAAGGGAAAAGGAGTCACATAGCAGATTGCATCCATAATGTATGCTGACATGTAAAAGGCTACTGGTTGTCCCTTTGATTTTGTTGCTTTGTAGTTTGAGATTTCATGTGTTAGGTTATCTGATAAAATATTATGCCAGTTAAAAGCATACCCTTATGAAGATTCTTCTAAAAAGGGCACCCAATCTGCGTGAAAATGGCAGGGATCTTTTCTCCCGAAAAGTCTACATAGCATAATGGCTACATATACCATATATTCATTCACGGATGTTGTAGCATAAACCCCATGGGTATCAACTCTAAACTTTTTTGGAGACCTCCACCATTCTCTAATCATATCAGGATATGTCCGGTCTGCCTCAGTGCATTCTTTCCTCTTAAATTCTGCTAAACACTCGGCATTAAAAGTATGTTTAGGATTTGGCGTGAGTTTATACATTACTTGTATGTGTTCTGGCCTGAATGAGTCGACGATAACTCCTTGATCGTTTAAGATGATCCTCGTCAGGATATCGACCTTTTCCAGGGCCCAACTGATCATATCATTGTATGCCACGAGTCAAGGGCACTCAGTGATCTTATGAATCTCTGATTCAGCTATGTCCTGACAATGATTCTCAAAATCACGATGAGCATTCTTGAGTTCATATTCTAGAAATTTAGAGATTTGAGTCCAAGATTTAATGGAGTCTATGGCATGTGGTGTGGTGTCGGCGATGATATCTCCTTCATGTGTATCTTCACTCTTCTTCGGTGCCTTTTTCGGTGCCATGAATTTATGTTAAATGGAAAACCTCTCACAGAAAATGAATGAACGAGCTTAGCTAAGTGTTTCTTGCGCTTAATAAAATGAAAACAAAAACATTCAAATGCTCTTTTGATTCATTTAAAAGTGACGGGATTGATGCAACTGACAAGCATTCAAGGAATTTAATGCATGAGATATTTTACTAAGATACGCATTTAATGTCCATCTTTTAGCGCCTTTGGATTTTTAGAGAAAACTCGGGACCCTTTACACAATCGAAAACCGAAACATGAATGAAACCTTTAAAAGAATGATTATCATTAATCATGTTTTGGAAAAAGGTTAACTGATGCTAATCATAGATTAAGACTGAAGACTTTGTTTTTCGGGATTTCGGAGATCCTGTTGTCGAGAAGTATGTCATTGACGAATTATGATCTCAGAAATCATGAAATCTCAACATGTTAATTAAGACTTAAACATTTTAGCAAAGTAATTAATTGAGATTAAGTGTTTTCAGGATTTCGAGGATCATGTTGTCGAGAAGTATGTCATCGATGAAATCTGATCTCTGAAAACACGAAATCACAATGGGTTTTTAAAGACGGGACTTAAACTCATCTTAATTAACTAAATAATCACGATTAAGGACAAAACAGAGTTAGTTTGATTTAACATGAACTAAGGATCGGGGTTTTGCGATTCGGGATTTCGGGAATCATGATGACAAGAGATGTGTTATCACTGAACCGCGAAACCCGAAATTGCGAAATGATTATCTTAACCCTTAACCTTTCATATCAGAGGATTAATTAATCCATGTTTTAACTAAGACTTCATTATTTCGGGAAATCGGGGATCGGGATTTCGCAATTCGATTTGTATCGAAAAAAAATATGTTTTCAGCAAACCCTGAATGCCGAAAATTCTTTAAGCTTAACCTTAAATCCATTAGTTTTAAAACTTATCATGATTAAAATAATTTTATAGAAAAGGCGTCGGGATTCTTATAATTCTTTTGAGCCTTTTTTCCTTTTATTATTCAAAAAATTAAATTCTTTGAGAAATAGGTACCATCTGTTTGGGATTGATAATGAAACTCATGTTTTGTGAAAAGTTGAAATCCAAAAAAGGAAAATTTAAGCCTTAGGGATAAAAAAAATTAAGAACTATTTCAACATAAGCTCCAACCGGGGACCTCGTCTCCTTGTGGGATGAGGAGAACATGTAGACTTAGTGAATTCATTGGGTTAATGGTGTCAAGGGTTTATCACTACCGAAACTGCTAAGGAAGGGGAAATAGAGGAAAAAAGAGATTTCATTTTAACTTCTGAAAATATTTTCAAATTTCTTATTTGTTTTAAACTCAGTTGTAGTCTCCTTCATAATCTTCTCCTTCTCGTCTAAAATTGAGTTAGTATTAATATGATCAAAGCAATTTTAGGAAACTCAACAGATTTGTGACTTTCAGCTTGCATCAATCGAAACAAAACTTATATTTTTAAATGGGGAGCTATGTCTAGACTTGGGATGCAGATCCAGTTTCGAAAAAACTGGTAACTAGAGTAGAGTGGTAGATAAGTATGGAAACCTTACAGATACCTCAGATATTGCGTCACTACCAGCGGGCCTGTTCAGTACCCCGGTGAAGTTATCTGTCCCTTTTTACTGAATTTCCTTTCACCACTTCGAATGCTAATTATATATTTACACTCAAATATTGCTTCACTGCCAGCGGGCCTATTCAGTACCCCGGTAAATTTATTTGTTCCTTTATATTAGACGAGGGAAATCATTTAAATGAATTTCCTTTCATCGTCTTTTGGACTAGATGGGGGCAATCAAATATGAATTTCCTTTCACCATCTGTCTTATGTTTAGCTTATGAATATGAAGCAGGGGAAATCAGTGATACTTAATATACCAGGGGTGGTATATATGTAAAAATTTGAAATAGAGGTGACCAACCTTTTCTCAACTTTCAAAACACCTTAGTCCGCAGAGAAAAAAGGGGAAGATTAATTTCAGGGGTCTTCTTTTGAGAAAGCTTAAATCCTTAGAAAAACTGTTAAGAAACCTAAGAGAGTTAGAATCAGCCTAAGAATAAGCATGTTTAGTTAGAGAATAAGAAATATGAGGACTGGTCTTACTGATTAAGAACTACTTTTCGATTTCAAAAGTTAAGATGTAATCTCTCCTACCTCTATGGGAAACCCAAAAAAGCAATTGATTCAGAACTAAGGGTATAAAAAGGGGACGTCGAACGATCTGTAAGTCAGAAAACAGAGGTTATAAATTAAACCCAACCCTTTGGACTCTTCTCTTAAAGATTTTTACTTCATTTACCTCTTAACTAATTTTATTTTATTTTTGTTTATTTACAGAATGAAAATAGACTTTCTAAAGAAAATTATGAAAATAAAAACAAAATGGTATATACAGTGGAAATTTTGGAAATCAATTATTCCATATAATGTTTTTAAAAACGCCCGTTGACAAGGGCGTTCAAGATTTTACCATCCAAATTTTCAAGCAGAAATGAATTTTTTCCTTCAGGAAATGCTACCTTAAAGGGTCCGTACCAAATGTGATCAAATTTACCATTTTTTCCCAAATCCTCCTTCCTAGAGTCCCATCTCAAAACCAAATCTCTGGGGAGAAAACTTATGTCTTTGGCTTTACAATCAAATAACACTTTCATGTCATCCTGGTACTTCTGCAACCTTTCATCCACTACCGCCCTGTGTTGTTGAACTTCAATCAGTTGATTTATCCTTCTTGTGAGAGGATTTGGTTCTTCCTTCTCGTCTTGCCATAGTTTCATTACAGGAAGTGTTAGGTTTATAGGCAACACTACATCTGTTCCATATACCATTTGGAAGGGAGAAGTAATGATAGACTTTTTTGTGCCTATCCGATTTTCCCACATAGCGTATTTCAAATGCACATGCCAAGACTTTTTATTTTTGTTTAGCACTTTCTTGATTATACTGATTAAGATCTTGTTTGAAGATTCTACCAGACCATTTCCCTGAGAGTAGTATGTTGTGGAGTGACCAAGCACAATATTATATTTTTGGCAAAAGCTTACCATAGCCATAGACTTAAAATCCTGTGCATTGTCTGTGACTATCTTTCTGGGACAGCCAAACCTAGACAAAATATTTTCTTCTAAGAATTGTATAACCACCGAATCAGTAGCCTTTCTTGTTGGAATAGCTTCCAACCATTTGGTGAAGTAGTATATAGCGGTCAGGATCCATCTGTGTTGAGCACTAGAATGAGGATTAATTTCACCTATGAAATCTAGTCCCCATTGCTGAAAAGGAGCTTCTGTCTTGACTGGGACCAATGGCATCTTTGGAAGTTTATGTTTTCCTGCAAAAAATTGGCAAGGGTTGCAAGCTCGTACCTTAGCATTGACATCTAAGAAATGTTTGGGCCAATAATAATCATCCCTCAGGATTTAATATGGCGTAGCCCTTTAAGCGTGGTGTCCTCTGCACACTCCTTCGTGAAATAGGCTTATAACCTTTTTTGTTTATGATTCGACCAGACAGACCAATAGGAAGCCAAGCGAATCCTTCCAATATAATCGTTTTTCGGAAATACAATATTTGACCGCATGTAGCTTTAGCGTTCTAGCTTTGGATGGAGACAAGTCACTTGGACATTTCAATGTCAGTAAGTAGGATACTATGTCCTTGTACCAATTTGATGAAACAAATTTCTCTTCGATTTGGTTTTCAGTTATTTGGTCCTCAAGTTCATTCACGTCTACCCACTCTTCCTCTTCCTGAGTGTTGTTTATCCCGAGATCTCTAAAATTGGATTCAGCTAAGAGTTTAGCTAAGCCTTGCCCCTTTACTAATTTTGTCGGTTTAATCTCCAAGTCGAACTCTTGAATTTTGGCAAGCCATCTTCCACTTTTTCCATCATTGTCTGCTTGAACTAAAATATATTTTACGGAGCTAGTGGGTACATATGCAATCACCTTAGAATGTAAAACATAAGTTCTGAAAGATTTTAACGCTTTTACCATAGCATATGATTGTTTTTCCATTATATTATATATGAGTTCGACATCTCAGAGGCTTTTGCTAAAGAAGGCTATCGGTTGCTTGAAACCTTCTTTGTTCTTCTGAAGGAGTACGGTGGCGAGTGTGTGTTCAGAGGCAAATGAAAAAATAAAAAAATCCTTGAGATAATCAGGGCTCGCTAGTACCAGCGCCTCGCTTATAACCTTCTTGATACGGGAAAAGGAATTAGACCCTTGGGAATCTGGTTGTTCTTGAGAATGAGCATTCGGTGATTCATGATTTTATAGTGAAACTCTTTAGAATCCTCCCCCTCCTGCATGATCTAAATGGGATCATTTTGATTTTCTTGATCAGTATGCATTTCTGCAAATTCATCTATTGATTCTAAAAAATTTCGAAGTTTCTCATCGTCCTCAAAGACATGCCAATGTTGTATGTTATTTGGTATCGAAGGTTGATGTCTCATTTGTATGTGATACTTTAATTTAAAAGCAGTTGGGGGTGTGAAAGTTGATGCTACTTTGGCTAAGGCATCAGCCTGTTGATTTTCAGACCCTGGGACAAAATGAACATTCACAGAGGAGAAGAAATTCTCGATTAAATCCCAGACACAATTCCTATAGGACTGGAATCTAGGATGTTTGGCCTGGTATTGCCGATTCACCTATTTTATGATTAACTCGGCGTCACCAAAGACTTCGAGTTTCTTTATTTTCATCCTCCTAGCAGCTTCTAATCCTAGCACTAAAGCTTCCTACTCACATACATTGTTTGTACAAACCACATTCCACTGAATCCTATATGAAAAGGGGATTACAAATTGATCATCAGGAGCCACAAGGAGTGCTCCTGCTCCGGATCCAAGGAAAGATGAGGCACTTTCAAAATAAATTTTCCCATTTTCTTTGTTCCCAGTTTCTATTTTTTCTTTTACTTTCCCTGATGCCATCGTGTTTGATTCAATCTCAAGCACATCGTCCTGCATTTTTGTAAGATCTGTTGATCTCCTTTCTCTCAATAATAAGGCAAAATTGGGATCAAAAGCACCAGCAAAAGTCACCTTTGTTGTGGGTTGTGAAGGTTTAACCTCAACTAGGATTTTATTATACAACTTGTTGAACCTTTGTGTGAATTCTAGAATTGATTCAGACTTTTTCTTTCTAAGAGCTCCAAATTTAGTCAGGTAGTAGAGGTGGTCCTTCCTCTCTCCCCATTGTCTAATAAAATCACTTTCAAGTTCTTCATAAGATCTTAAAGATCCAGCTGCTAAGGATCGGAACCAGGTCCTCACCTCTCCTTCGAAAGTCTGAACGAGGATTCTAGAATAGACATATTCGTGTTCTATTCCGAGGATATCAGCAAATTGGTCGAAGAAGTTTATATGTTCTTGGGCAGTCCAATCCCCTTCCCCTGTAAATTTCGGAAGACTTTTCATATAATTTTCGAGGAGATCATGTAGAGGAATGGGGAGGACAAGGGGAGCATATCTAGTAGCTACTTTAGCGAAGATTCCAGGAAGCGGTACTTGACCACCTGCTGGTCCTCTAGGGGCACCACCTCCAGCTCCAGCACCTCCTTGTGCAGCCATGGTTAGATTTGAGGCTGAAGCTCGAAATGTGTGAGGAGAATATTATCGAAAATCTGGGGAGAAAACCTCAGGAAAAGAGAACGTATCGTATGAGAGGGGAAGTGAAACAGATCTTTCAAGAGTTTCAGAAATGTTCAACTGCGTAAAGTCAAGCTGGCATATAGTATGTATAGTTAAAAAGACTTGTCTAAGTGATTTTCCTGATTTTAAAATCTTTTCTGGATCAGAGACTGGCGAGGTCTACTTGTTGTATGGGTTGTTTTTGGTGTTATTTCAGTTAATAGCCAGTTACATTATCGTGGAGTCACCAAGTGAAAAAAAATAAAAGGTATCCTTAGAAGGTTTTCTATCCTTGTTCACTATCAAAGATAGAAAGTGTCAATGTCGTTCTTCCTAGGAAAAAGATTTGTTTCTTCGGTCCCCAGCAACGGCACCAAAAAGAATTTGTTCCTGAGTTTATACTTTAAGGATGTAAAGTATATTGTCAAGGCATTCGTAAAGATAAATATAATTAAAGGATAAGAATCAAGAAAGAAGAATAAAATAGAATCAGTTTCTCAACTGTCTCTGTCTAGCTTCCTGTTGTTCTTAGATGCTAATATCTGTCTCAATAGCAGTCCATGAACGTTCCAATTCAGCCCAGTTTGTTGTTGTTTGTAGGATGGTATTAAATAAGTTTAAAACAATGCTGGTTTGATCTTGAAGACCAAGTTCAATGTTAGGTTGTCTGCTATTTGGAACAGTCATGGAGAATAAGATTTAATTTAGTCGTGAAAGATTTTAATTAATTGTTACTTCAGTTTTTAAGAGATGAGAATAGGAAAAATAGTTTTGAAACTCAAAACATTAACATAAATACAGTCGAGGTTGTTTCCTAGATTTGCAACAATTTGAGAATTATAAAATAACAAAGAAATACTACTGAAAAATATGAGGCTTTAATCAAGAAAGAATCTCATATAATAACAGGAAATAAAGAAGAAAACGCGATTTCTAATGAAGTGTTAAGTATTATGGTTCAAATGATCCACGATTCTTAAAATTACTGATAGCAATTTCAGAGGAAAATTTGTAAACAACTTGATAACCAGATCAATCAAATCAATGCAAGATATATAAAATAAGCTTCAAATTGATCATTCATTAGAAAGACATTGAAATAAAAACATATAAAAATATAAAAAACATGGTTAAAAAACACATAGCTACAAATTGGCAGAATTCAGAATCTCGTCTGTATCATATATTACGGTGAATAAGAAAAATTTTAATATAATCGGCTCTCTCAAAAACCCAAAAAGCCTTTTCTCAATGTTTTGAAAATATATTTATACATCATCATCAAATAATTTCTCGTTGGTGATTAACCAACTTCCTAAGATTATGGTTACATATATGAATAATGTCAACCGCTTACATTTCTTTTCTAATTTCTAATGATGAAAATATTCAAAAAAAATTCTTTTACGTTTGTGTTGATGAACTTCCTTTCTCCGACTCAAGACAGTGAACACACTTTCCCAAAAATTTCACAAAAACTCTGGGAGCGTCTGGTATCTCTTTTGCTTCAAATATGAAGAATCTTTTCTGTAATTCGGGCAAACGATCTTCTATCATCTTCCCTATGAACTTAATTGTTTGCAACTTTAAGTTCGGTGTCACCATCCATTTGTCGACTTCTTTGATATCAATTACTTTAATTTTTGAGATCTCTATCTTCCTTTCCTCCAGCTCTTATTTGAACCTTAGCTGGTGCTTGACAATGTTAATCTCACCTAACAATCCAGGATAGTCATTTTTTCTGATATTCAATGAATTCTTTTCTAAGAGATCAAAAATTCCCTGGCAATCATCATTGACATATCTGGTTATTCTTTTATTTTTGGCCAGGTCTGCTTCCCACACTTTAAGTATTACGTCTCCATTAACCTATTCTGAAATGGATAATTTCTTAATCCTTCCGACTTCTTCCTTTGTTGAGAGGGCTACTACCTTTTGGAAGGTCGCTCTGGCCGCTTTCGCTTCTCTTTCCTTCTAGAGAACATTCTCCAAGGATCTATTTGTTTTTTGAAAGTAATTCTGGACTACTTCCAGATTTAAAAACACTTTATGTTGTTCTTCTTCTATTTTCAAATGTATTCCCAATGCTTGTGCCTGGAAAACTTCAAGTTTTACTACTTGATTTGTAATAGAACTAGTTTTATCTTGTAACTGTTTATTTTCTTCTTCCTACTTTTGGACCTATGCCTGTGTGACCTGTATTATCTGTTTTGCCTCTTCTAAGCATTTTTTCATTTTCTGAATTTCTTGAATATATTTTAGTCTATCTTGTTCTAGACCCTTTTGTATTCCCCAACTGATATTCCTCTGTGTTTCCTTCAATTTATCTTGTAGCTGAGCTATTGTTTGGTCTTTTTGTTCCAGCATGGTTGTCAAACTGCTCACAGAATATATATTTTTCGATGCTATAGCTCCCATCATGCCTGCTAACTCTGTCTCAAATTCTCCATCTTTAAGTTTCTTTCCATCTATAATAACCCTATGTTTTTTAATCATCCCATCTCCTCTTGGGTGGGTTTCCTGTTTCAAGATTGCTCTTCTCTTTTTACTGAAAAAATAATCTGATGGAGGGATCTCATCCCTTGAAATTGGCTCTAGATCACTGACATATAGAGCTCCTTCGTGCAAGGTTCCATAAGTTGACTGCAATGGGGTCAAGGAAGTGATGGGACTTCCAAGCTTTGTCGATGTTGTTCCTCCTGTCTTTTCTGGAACATCCTTAGGAATTTCTGGGGGCATTTTTAGCTCTTTTCCCTTCCATGTCTCTAATTCTTTTGTCTGGGAACTCTTTGTGTCTTGGGAAGGAATCTCAGTATCCTTCATCTTGCCTTTGGTATTGGCGTTGTCCTATATATTTGTTTCAAACCCTGGGGGAGGCTCTTCTTGTTCTGGAGATGGGGTCGAAGCTTCACCCTGCAAACTCTTGGGTAGGCAACTTCACCTATGGCCCTGGAATGACGTGAATCCGGTCTGTGAGTCAAGTGGCATGGCTTGTACTCTGTTCAATACTTCTTCATAGGATTTAACACCCTTGAATACATCTTCATAGATAGATGTTTCATGCTCATAGGATTTTATATTACAATGCATAAAATGTCTGCTTATTACTTGGTAGGGTTCATGCTTCATGTGCTCAATATATACTATTTTCACTTCTTCTAATGATTCAGCCTCTACTTTAGAATGACCTATATTTAATAAAGAAAATTTTCCAATATGTACAGGGAAGGTTGGCCATGATTTCTTCTGAGATGCTTTTAGTTCTAATCCAATGACGCCCTTTACTATCTGATGGGCTACCTCCTTGCACACCAATCTATCCGGTAGGAATTTAGGGAGTGCATGAGGTGGAATGGAACAACCGTAAACCCTAATGTAGGAAAAATTCTCCTCAATAAACCAGTCGACAATTGCTTTAATATTTTCTGTGACTGCATCAGAAATGCGAGGGGGTTCGCATCCAAAAAATATTTATGCATCAGAATTATAATAAAATGACAAACTTCATAAAATGCATCTTTAGCATTTTCTTCCCAAAGGGCAGAGTGATATTTATGAATGGGTTTTGGACAAGAAATGTTCCAACTCCAATTCATTAAGGGAAAAGGAGTCACATAACATAGTGCAGCCATAATGTATGCTGACATGTAAAAGTCTATTGGTTGTCCCTTTGACTTTGCTGCTTTGTAGTTTGAGATTTCTTGTGTTAGGTTATCTGATAAAATCTTATGCCATTTAAAATCATACCCTTCTGAAGATTCTTCTAAAAAGGGCACCCAATCTGTGCAAGATACCAGATATATAAAATATGCAGAACAGAAACGAAATGCTAGAAATGACAGAATAATAGTAAAATATCCAGCATAATCTTCACAATACACATAAATGATATAAAAAATAGCAACAGAAATAACACTTTGAATCAGATAGCAATGTTCACAGGCCTCTTCGAGGGGGCAACCTCCAATCGAGCAGTGCTCTGTTACAATAATATCCAAGCTAGGGTTCTCATACCCTCGACTCCTATTTATACTAAAAGAAGCATCTAGAGGAAGATCCTTCTAGAATGAGGCTTTATTAGGTCTTCTTACATCCCTATATTCTATTTTATTGAAAGGTCTTATTAATATTGACCTTTAATGCATCGACATACAGTGATCCTACCTATATGCGGGTTAGGACCTTAACATGTCATCCCCCTTAAAATCAACCTTTTCCTAAAGGCTTGATATGAGGAGATTGTTGTAGAATGGTATTTGGTTCCCAAGTTGCATCTGCTAGGTCATATCTTTCCACTAGACTAGCACTTCTTGATGGTTCTCTGACACAAACAATGCTCATGCCAGTCCAAAACTGCTTCTGGTTGTAGCCAAATGGATCCTTCTTATTCTGGAAGGTTGGTTTGAAGTTAACACCTAGTTCCAATCACCTTGAAATTGAGAACCTGAAAAGCGAGGATGTAACCCATTTGTTGAAGCTAGCCGATATGTGACTTGTCCCTACCTGCGCTTTAGAGCGTGTAAGGGCCAAGAAAATTTGGGTGCTAGCTTGACCTTTCGGCCTTGAGGAAGTTTGCTGTGGTTTCCCAGTAAGTGAAACACACGATCCCCTTCTGCAAATTGGTTAGGCGTGCTTGATGCGCTGCTGCTTCATTATGTTGAATGGCCGTGACCAGTTCTCTAAAGGTATGAAGGATATCTCATTTATGAAGTGTTTGGTGGTAGCTGGACCTTGGTGCGGTAGTATGAGAGAACTAATGGTGGCTTATGTCCATACACTACTTCAAGCGAGTCATTCGGTGGTTTGTATGGTATGTGAGTGTTCATGCCGCCGATTGACGGGGGTAAACCGATGAACCCACTAATTATTTATTTTCGATGCAAAGCACCTGGATGAGTTTCCAAGCACTTGTTGTGACTTGGTTTGACCATGCGATAAGGGATGATAAGCTGAGCACAGGATGCAATTGTGTGCCTTGTGGCCAAATAGTTCTTGCCAAAATTGCTTGTAGTTAGGTCTCGATCAGAAACAATAGATTTTTAGCATGCCATGAGCTTGAAGACCTGATCCATGAAAATTTGGGCCACCGTGGATGCGGTAAATGGGTGGTGAAGAGCACAAAAAATGAGCATGTTTGGAAAGACGGGTCCACCGCCGCCTTTATCACTGATTTATTCCTTGATTTTGGGTAAGCCTGTATTAAAATCCATAGATATCCTTGGGTAAGCCTGTAATAAAATCCATAGATATATCCTTCCAAATATCAGGGGGAATTGGAAGCGGTTGGAGGGTGCCTGGAGATTTGACTGTTTCTCCCTTGTTGCGTTGGCATACCTCACATTCAGCCACAAACTTACGGATGCCCTGTTTAATACCATCCCAGAAAAATGAATGTTTAACTCTGTCATATGTTTTGGTGAACCCTGAGTGCCCCGCTGTGGGTGTAGCATGAAGCTCAGAGAGTACCGTGGATTAGAGCTTGGATTGTTTACTTAAATACAAGCGACCTTTGTATCGAAGCTCATCCTGAAGCTAAGAGTACCCTGGGGAAGCTTGCGCCTTGTTCTACAGTTGTTGAATTAGATGCGAACTTTTGGGGTCTTGCAGCCATTCCTGGTGCACAGCTTGCAGCCAATTAGGTACAATGAAGGAAAGAGAAAAAAGGGATCCTTCGTCTTCATATTTCCGGGATAGTGCATCCGCCACTACATTGTCTTTGCCCTTCTTGTAAATGATCTTATAATCATAGGCAAAGAGCTTAGTGACCCATTTTTGTTTCTCCTGGGAGGAAATGCGTTGTTCCAGAAAGTATTTGAGGCTTTGATGGTCTGTCTTAATTTAGAATCGTTTCCCCTAGAGATAAGGATGCCATAATTCAAATGCATGCAGAATCGCCAACATTTCTTTTTCATAAATAGGTTTGCCCAGATTCTTTTCAGACAGTTGTTTTCTCATAAAGGCAAAAGGTTGACCCGCTTGCATAAGGACAGCGCCAATGCCTTTCCCTGATCCGTCACATTCCAACACAAATGTCTTTGTGAAGTTGGGAAGAGCCAGAATCAGAGTGGTGCACATGGCCATCTTCAAAGTTTGAAAAGCTTGAGCAGCTGCTGGGGTCCAAGTGAAAGAGTTCTTTTTAAGGAGAGTCGTGAGAGGTGCTGCAATCTTTCCATAGTTCTTGATGAACTTGAGATAATACCCTGTGAGGCCCAAAAATCCACGCAATCTTTTGAGAGTCTTAGGGTGTGGCCAATCTTTCATAGCTTCAATCTTTTTCGAGTCCACCCTGACGCCATCCTTGCCCACGAGATGACCCAAGTATTCTACTTCGGATGCACCAAAAGCACATTTGGACTGTTTCAGGAAAAACTGGTGCTGGCAAGTAGGCTGAGAACTTGATCCACATGAGTCAGATGGTCTTTCCATGTCTTGTTATATATGAGGATATCATCAAAGAAAACTAAGACAAAATGACGAAGAAAAGGGCGGAAGACATGGTTCATGAGGCTCTGAAAGGTGGAGGGTGCATTACACAACCCAAAGGGCATGACCAAAAAATCGTAGTGGCCCTCATGAGTGAGAAAGGCCATCTTAGGAATGTCGGACTCTTTCATATGGATCTGGTGATAGCCCGAGCGAAGATCAAGTTTGGTGAAGAATTGGGCACCACTCAGTTCATCCAGGAGGTCATCAATGACCGGAATGGGAAATTTGTCTTTGATG